>MAYD01550707.1:0-15475 GCA_001909325.1 Ruellia speciosa
AGAATACATCAACGATGAGGTAAGAATCTCGAACTTATTACCGTAATTTCATGCAATTTTCTGCAAACAGAAGGACCGGCCGTCGGGGCCGAAAGTCATGCTAGACTTTCAGCCCCAGATCCAGAAAGCCTTGAAGCACTTTCGGGAACGACGACCGAAAGGGTTGAATGACTTTCGGCCCCGACGGCCGAAAGTATAATACGACTTGCAGCGCCGGAACCTCCCGAATAGAGGCGGCTGGCCGATAGTCTAGAAAGGCTTGCGGCGCCGGAACCTCTCGAACAGAGGCGGTCAACCGAAAGTTTATGAAGACTTTTGGCCTTGAGGGCCGAAAGTTATGTATAACATTCGGCCCTTGCGGCCGCAAGTCATGTTAAACTTGCGGTTCTTGTGGCGGTAAGTGTAGCACCACTTTCGGCCCTAGTGGCCGAAAGTGTCAAATCTAACATTTTATTCATTTTTTTTGTGTATTTTTATGAATATAGTTGTTCTGACCTTCGAAACATTGTTTTATGATGTTACAGGAGTTTTCATCAAATATGAGTGGAGATGACACTGATTATGGGTTCGTATTTGAAATTGAGGAAACATGGCCGACTGTCGATGATGCCGTTATATATGTGAAAGCGATGGCAGTAACGCTTGGGTTCTAGTTAGTTATTGCGTCTCACAAGTGTGGGGGGAAAATGAGGCTTATGAGATGTGGGCGAGCAATCAAATACAGGGGGAATGATCGGAATTTGGAAACGGCAGAGCGCCTGAACACGAGAACGAAGTATTGTGGATGTCCATTCCAGTTTTACCTGCAGGAAACAGCGGATGGAACGGCGTGGGGCACTCGTGTTTTGGTAAAGGGGTCTGCTAGACAGACGCACAACCATCGAATGACAACGCAATCAGAAGGCCATCGACATATGAGTTCAATGTCTGTAGAATCGAAGAACATCGTGCTGGACATGTCGGTGGCGCACGCAAAACCGGCATCCATTCATGCAGCGCTGCTAGAGAAGTGCCCGGGAGACAACACTCATATTAAGCAGATATACAACTACAGTGACCGATTGAAGAGGGACGCGATGGAGGGGAGAGACGTGGTAGGTGTGACCTATTCCATTTGGCGAGGAGAACGGGTATGTGCATTGGCAAGCATCGGACCCAACGACAGATGAGTTGACACACGTGTTTATGGCTCATCCGGAGTCAATCAGGTTACTGATAGTGTACCCCCTGTTCATTGGCATGGATTCGACCTACAAGACGAATCGATACAAAATGCCATTGTTTGAGATGATCGGAATGACGCCCTGCAACAAAAGTTTCCTCATCGCCTATGCCATTATGAAGGACGAGACGGAGGTGAGTTACAGGTGGGTGCTTCGGTGCCTCCGGATGCTGATTGGTGACGATCGGCATCCCAGCGAGATTGTGACAGATCGAGAGATGGGCCTGCTCAAGCCCGTCTCAGAGATTTTCCCACGCAGTTCTCACCTGCTGTGCACATGGCACATATACAAGGACGTGGAGGACAGGGTTTACAAACTGAACGGCCACGATAAGGCGCATTCAACGCAATTTACATATGGGGTGTTCAGGGTGATGTAGGAGGCCCCGACAGTACAAGCGTATGAAGAGGTGATGGTGGTAATCGAAGCACGATGCAGGTCACGGCCGAGAGTACTCGAGTACTTGAGAGAGACGTGGTTGGTACACAAGGAGAAGTTTGTCCGCGCTTGGACGAACCGCGTGTTACATTTCGGTAACATAACGACGTGCAGGGTGGAGAGTGCACACAACCAGTTGAAACAATGGCTGAATTTTTCAACAGGGTCCCTGAACACTGTGTGGGCGAAAGTGGACAAGGAAATAACGTGCCAGCTAGCGGATATTCGGTACGTCATTTAAAGCAATATACATTGTTCTTTTGTTTGCGCAAATGTTTGGTTTTATTTGTAGTAGTAACTGTTGGCCTTTGGTAACAGGTATTCCCTGGAATTGTCGTACCGCCGTACTTAGGTATCGCACAGGCAAGCACCGTTGCAGTACTTTGCTGGGAATATGTCCCACTACGGGTTGGACTTGATACTGAGGGAGCTGCAACGTCTGGTGGATTTGATGGGTGATGTTGAGGAACTTTGTGGATGTGTGTTGCAGAGTACGCTCGGACTGCCATGTGCGTGCGAGCTATGGCAGTATTACGCTGTGGAGCAGCCTATAGGCCTGGACCGTGTACACTGTTTTTGGAACAAACTAGACTACACGACGGACGACGCAGAAGCTGATGGAGGCGATGATGCTCCCCGATGATGGAGATAGACCTTCACAGGAACATAGGTTCGTGCACCAACTCGTGAAGGAGGTAGATGAGATGGATCCAAGCGTTGCAGCGGGGGTTGGCCGGTTGATACATTAGTACCTGCACCCTGAGAGTGAAGGTTACGGCTCCACTTACGGCCGCCAGGGCCGTAAGGTCTGAAACGGTTTCGGCCCTTGAGGCCTAAAGGTACTCAAGGGAATCGGTCACCCGTCCCCTTTTGAAGACTTCCGGCCCTAGCCGTTGGAAGCTTTCAAAGAGAAACGAGAGTCATACTCGAAAGTCTTATTAGGGTTACGAGTGTCGATCCCGTAACCCCTTCAAAGGTTGCGGCCTTCGTTCCTGGATCTGAGGCCGAAAGTCTAGTATGACTTTCAGCCCTGACGGCCGGCGCCCGTTCTGGCGATTTTTTCCCCCTTCACATGCAATTTTTATCTCGTTTTTAATCCGAAATGTAAAATTTGACTTACCGAAATCGCACCGATGTCTTTCCCTCGACCTCTGGGTTTGTCCGTCATTTTTTCGCCCACTTTCTACCGAAATCCACTCAATTTGCTTTGAAAGTGATAAGTAGAGAAATGAAGTGAATGAATGATTTGAATTCAAATTTTAATTTATTTTTTTAACGGGGGTAAAATGGTAATTTTAAGGTACTGTATAAAGAAAAATTGGGCTGTATATAACACTACCCCAAATCCCTAATTGGGCCCAACTTAAAGCCCAATTCTGCTTAAACATTGTGCACATAATTGGCCCAAATACTACAATTGGGCCCAATTGGGCTTTGCCTTTAAATTTCTTCTACGGTATAGCCGTATAGGCGCCGACCTGATCCTCTCCGGTAGCAATCCTCAAGTTTCCTCCAATTCGTACTGTCCTCGCATAGCCACAGAACACCCTTACTCTCTTGCTGGACGTTACCACTGCTGCCGACTGGATTGCGTCGAAACTCCAAACTTCAAACCCCGCTGGCAATTGGCATTATTACACAAAGGATCCAAATCCATAGACAAATCTTGGCGCGTCCCCTTCCATTTTGCGATAAATTCTGCACAAGAGATCAGTCAGGATCCGTCGCGGCTAAGTTCAGGAAGCAGCAATGGATGCATTAAGGAAGCAAGCGAACAAATTCAGGGATCAGGTCGCCAAGCAGCAGCAGGTTCGGCGTATTCCATTTCGTACTGCATTGTGTATTGATTCGATTTTGTTATAGACTTTTGGTTTGGTATGTGAATTTGTAGGCCGTAATTAAGCAATTCAGCGCCAGTGGCTATGAGAGTTCGGGAGTCATGGTTATTGATGAGGTTGAGTTGCAGATGCATCAGCAATTGGAGAAACTGTATCGATCCACTCGTACTGGACGGGTAAGGGTGTAATCGGTATCAATCTTGGGTACCGAAAGTGTTGTTTTCTTTTAGCTTTCAAGATTCCTCTGATTTGGATAAATTTAAAAGTTCTTGATACACTTGGAATTTGTGGTTCTTGAAAGAAATGGTTAGAAGATAGAAAATCAATAGATAATATGCAACATTGTTGCGTTTTTTTGGGTATGTTCTTATAAAACATGGAATTGTCAGATAGAAGTGACCTTCCAAGTAAGAATTGTGTAGAAGGTTTGGCTTGGCAAAGGTTCCAAATTTCTAATGAAGCGGGAGATCGTCGATATCCCCAGTTAATTTTGGGTATTTGCTTAGTATGGGAAAATATGTCATTGTTTTGGTTACTGCTTTGATCTATGAGGTTTTCTTGTTAGATTTCGTCATCTGAGTTCTGAGATTTGTTTTGCAATGTACTTTATTTTTACTTTTAGAATTCAACTTTAGACAGTTTCCAGATTAACTTTATTGTCTCCAATGATTTTACATAGGACTAATGTTGTAAATTTGGGTGAAAAATATACAAAGCAGTGAAGCACACACACAAGAATAACTAAAAGAGTGTAGGAAATAAACCAGGAAACAAAGATGCACGATGTTTGGCCCCATATGTTCTTGGTAGGGTTGCTTTGGTATTTCACACAAGGTTTACAGTAACCACTCAATCTCTTGCTTCTCACTTTGGGCAATCTCCCACTTGTCTTTTTTGTCGCCTACCCTTTCTATTGAACTCTGCACTTCACTTGTCACTCTATCGCAAATGAAACACACACACACATATACAGGTAAACAAGACACATAAGCGACTGCATTCACTCTAGGCTATAATCATTCTTATTGTTTAAATTCTCCATAACAACTAATAACGGACACCCAATGGAACGGTCTAGAAATGGTTAGTCCGACGGCTAGAAATCGACACCCTCAACGGCTAGTAACTGCACTCCAAAATCTAGTAATGCCCCACCGTAATGGCATGATGTTACATACACCTCCAGGAATGCCATAATTCTGTTGTGTTTTGTACCTTCCCTCTTTGGTAAATTTCGAGCTTAGTTCAATGGCTAAGTTCCAAGTTTAATGCAGTATGTGCTCTCATTTGTTCCTTATTATGATGCAAATCAATTGAATGTGTGGTTTTCTATGCCAACTAATGCTTTACTGTGGGTAAGTTAAAACCCATGCTGTTACAGTTTATTTTTTTCGGTGATGTCATCTTAGTCTTGGTTTCAGCTATAAATATTTGTTTTTTCTTATTTTTAGGATTTTCAAAAAGAAATTGTCAAAGCTGCCGAAGCATTTACCGCTATTGGGTATAAACATATAGAAGCTGGTGAGTGTATATGACTTCTGATTTTCATTTTAATGTGCCATTAGATTGTTGTTGGGAAATTAATTTTGCTAATTTCATTTTTCAAGATGCTTCAACGCATCTGCAATGGGGCGAGGGGGCATATCATATATTCAAATTAGTGAATTAATTATGTATTATGTTAGCCAGGAACCAAGTTGGCGGAAGATTGTTCACAATATGGGATTGAGAATGTTAGTGATGAAGTTCTTGGCAAGGCTTCATCTGTATATGGGGATGCGCGTAAACACGTGGAGAAGGAGCAAGAAGATTTCAACAAGTTATTGTTCACACAGGTTGGTTGAGCAGCTAACCGAAAACATCATTTCAGCAAATTTTCTTATGTTTGGATTGTAAATAAAACACCACCTATGCTCTTTATTTTTCCCTGTATTGTCTTTTCACTTCACTTTTGTGGCAGTTAGTAATTTATTTTTACTTCAACATGGGTTTGGTGAGCCATTGTACTCTTAAGATCTAGTCTTATGACATATTTCCTGAATATCTCAAGACTTAGGGGATTCTGAGAAGTGGGGACGTGCAACGATGCATATTGTCATCTCATGCTAGAGAAAATACTCATTATTTGAATAATGTGATGCCCTAATCTTGCTGGTTAATTAGAAGTGTGTTTTGACATTAAATTTTACAAAATATAAAACCCTTTAAATTTCTTTTCTTCCTAGGTCTTGGAACCTTTAAGAGCTATGATTACTGGTACCCCCCTGGAAGATGCTCGCCATCTTGCTCAACGATATAGTAAAATGAGACAAGAAGCTGAGGCACAGGTAATCTGAATATGCTTACCTATCTTTTTGAATATTGAGCTCCAGGTTTAATACTTAGACAGCGCTAGTCCTGTGATGATATCAATTCACCCAAGTAAATGTGTGCAGGCTGCAGAAGTTTCTAGAAGACAAGCTCGTGTGAGGGAAGCTCCTATTCCTGAAAATGTGGCAAAGCTTCATGCAGCAGAAACCAGGATGCAGGAACTCAAGGCAAATATGGCAGTACTTGGAAAAGAAGCAGGAGCAGCGTTGGCCGCTGTAGAAGCACAGCAACAGAGGCTTACGTTTCAGAGACTCATTGCCATGGTATGGTGTTATATATACTATGAAAGAGAATTAGTTTTTCTTGACAAAGATAATGCAAGGACTATATGGTTTAAAGCATGTGTTTGTTTGCAGGTCGAAGGAGAAAGGACATATCATGAGAGGGTTGCTACAATTCTCGGTAATATTGAAACTGAGGTGTGTATTTACCTTAACTCATTTTTCTGTAAATCTGTTTTACAGTTCTGCTGACGCAAGAGTCTGTAATTTGGTGTGTAGATCGTCTCGGAGAAGCAAAGGAAGGAAGCAGCTCCTCCTGTGTCTCCTCTCACACACACTACAGAGAAAACGAAGTATTTTCTGGCAGAGGTATGCAGAAGCTGAAGATTGCATCATAGTCCATAGATGAATCCCTTCAATGACCTTTATATTAACTGTCACTATATTTTAACGACCTTTCACCCTTCTAACGTCAACCTATATTGCATTTTGTTGCATTCTTCTATTGAAATTTCCACAAAGCATTAAGGGCTAATGAAGTAGCTTTTGCCAGACTTTTTTATTTAACATTGTCAAGTTTTTGTTAACAATCATTGTTATTCAGTTATTAGCCTTGTGAAATTTTATCTGACACATAGTGCACTGCCAGTTCCATTTCTCGCAGGACATAATCTTATAATGCACACAAATAATCTAATGTCTGATCACTACTAAATTTTTGCAGGCAATGCATGCTTATGATGCTGAAACCGATAAGGAACTAAGCCTCTCAGTAGGAGACTTTGTTGTCATTCGAAAGGTATCTCTGTTCTATATGTCAGATACAGAGTTTATTCGCATTTTTTTCTCCATCAAGCCATAAATTAATATCACCTTCCACACATGTCAGGTGAGCCCAAGTGGATGGTCTGAAGGTGAGTGCAGAGGAAGAGCAGGATGGTTCCCGACAGGATACGTTGAGAGACGGCAGTCGATTCCCTCATACTATGATGCAAACAACAGTGCAACTGAAGTTCATTAATTGATTGTGGTACCTTCGTGTTTTCTTTCATGCGGTTGATGGACTTGTCTTTACCCCCTATGTAATAGAATTGCAGAAGCTATTGCTTCCTTGTATGTCATGTGGTGTGTTTAGTGGTATCCAGCAGTGACTGAGGATGTGTGCATCAGTGTATGTTTTTGTGTATGCCAAGAGTGTTACCACAACTTTGATGTCTCATTGATTTACCTTCTTAAATTATGACAACGATGATTCAACCAGTTTTTGTGTATGCTAAGAGTGTTACTACAACTTTGATGTCTCATTGATTTACCTTCTGATATTATGACAAGGATGATTCAACCATGAATCTAGCAATGGTTTAATTCAATTCAATCATGAGTTTGAGTCAATTTAAAAATATTATTAAAGGTGATTAAATTGTATAATTGTGTCATCAATGTAGCCAAATCTTCACTATAAAAGGCGATGGCGATGGGTCTACTGACCAAGGCATTCTAAATTAAAGAAAGTGCCTTAAATTGGTATGCCTGAACAATAGAAAGAAGCCCTTAAATCCCAGTTCTTATAAACGTGTAAAATCTGATTTTCTAAATCTGTTAAAACCTGGCATTCTTGTCCAAAAAAAAGGGTTGTGATAAAAGTCGACCCCTTTTTACTAACTTCGACCCCCCTATGGACAATTTTTCCCCTATTATTAAAAAAACCTAATAATCTTCTATTAATTATTTCTATGAAAACCAACATCATATTTACTTTTAATCCATAAAAAATCATCAAACTTAATGAAAATTATTTTGATTTCGATCACGGAAGCGGGAAAATGTCGAATAACGAAGAATTTTCCGAAAAAGTGATAAAAATCCAGTCCAAATTGCACAGAAAACGAGACGTCAAGAACAGACGGGGCGCATGCGCCGAACCGTATGGGTGGGCGCATGCGCCCCATCGACGCGCCTATCCATACGGATGGGCGCATGCGCCCAACCGTATGGGTGGGCTCATGTGCCCCACCGACGCGCCTATCCATACGGATGGGCGCATGCGCCCAGCCGTATGGGTGGGCTCATGCGCCCCACCGACGTGCCCCATGGTGCGAAGGGGCGTATGCGCCCCGTGAATGCGTCCATCCGTACGGATGGGTGCATGTGCCCCGTCAGTTCCACCGTGTGTGTTTTTTTTGCATTTTGTGTTATCATCTAATCAATATGTTGTTAATTTGTACCCATTTGTAATGTTGCAGGTTGTTTTGGAGCAATTCGGTGGAGATATGGTAGATTACGGGGCATCATTCGAGACGAACGACCAATTTTGCTAGCGACGATGGAGCGATTAGATAGGCGAAGGATCTGGCTATTAGACATAGATTCGAGTTGGTGATTGTTGTTCCCTAGGGTTGGTCACTGACTTCCCCGTTCCTCCTATATTGTCAACGTGGTACGAACGCCACCATACTAGTGTTGATGGGTGGGATCATTTGTATAGAGACAGACGTGCTCATTTCAATGAAATCATTGCAAATAGATAGTGCCGAGGTTGAACATTGTTTGAACATGTGAATATTTACGTATTTGAGATCTTTCTGATTTAAAATTGTTTGAACATGACTTGTATGGATTTATGATGTTAGTAACCATAGTTTGAACATGCAATCATTAAAATCACTGAATTCCAATCAAGCACGTATGTAATAAAAAACTAAATAGTGACAGATCAAACATGCAAACAGAATCCACAAACATCTACATCCCCCACCATATCGTACTCCTCGTCCTGCAGCTCTCCAATCGGGTCTGCATGCATCTGAATCCCCGGTGGCGCACTACTCTACGCAACCCTCGGCCTCTTTGCCCTGCCGCCGAGCAACACCTACAATTCAATAAATCTGTTAAATATATCCAAATACATACAATATATCAGCATAAATTAACACATGATTACACAAAATGCAGAAAACGACGCCCGACTAGCACCTGGGGCTCGTGCATGGGGCGCATAGCGCCAAACCTATTGGCCAGGCGCATGACACGTGGCGCGTATATGGGGCGCATAAGACGGGGCACGCCCACGGGGCGCATGCGCCCCATCGTCGGTATGGGGCGCGTACGCCACCCTGTGTAGGTAGGCGCATGCGCCTACCGGTGCGGGTTGGTGCCCGTATGGGGCGTATGCGCCCACAGGTGCGGGTTGGCGCTCGTATGGGGCGCATGCGCCCCATCGCCCGTATGGGGCGCACGCGCCAACCGGTGTGGGTTGGCGCATGTTCAGATCGCACCCCGCCAGGTGCGATCTAACGTGCGCCCCATGGCGTCCGTTTTTGCGATTTTTGCCCCTTTTTTTTACACATTTCGACGATTATTTTGTGTACCTGTATTGTCATGACACTTTTTCCTCGTCCTGAACCTCGTTGCGACATGTTTTTCTTCTTTAAAATGAAAAAAATAAAATAAATTTGTTGTTGATCGAGAGGTTGAAGAATGAAGAAAGAAATTCAAATTTGAATTTTAAAATTGAGAAGTGTGTTTTGGTAATTAGGGGGATTTATAGGAAACATATATGTGGTGTCCCACAAAATCCGAAAGCCTATCACCTGTTGCATCTGCGACATTACGACACGAAACCTATAATTCAACTCTCTTCGGTGCATTTCTGGTTTGGACAACACAAACACTAATTGTCTATGCCAAAATCAGAAAAGGGTGTTGATCATAACAAGAATGCAATGTCCGAATCAAATGGAGGGAATCAATCCAGGAAGAAAAGAGACCCGAAGGTCCCTTTCTATAAACTTTTTACATTTGCGGACAGCTTCGACATTTTCCTCATGGCAATCGGCACGGTCACCGCCATTGGGAATGGCCTTGCACAGCCGTTCATGGCCGTTGTTTTCGGCCAGTTGGTCAATTCTTTCGGCCTGACGAATCCTTCAAATATCGTGCACGTAATCTCCAAGGTTAATGATCCGTCGCCCTTTGCCTCGATTTTCCAATGGCATTTTGTTAGTTCAATGATTGAACAATGGAGAATGTGTGTTAAATTTCAATTGCTTTGTTATTTCAGATATCTATGAAGTTGGTTTATATTGCCATTGGCGCCGGCACTGCTTCGTGCCTACGTAAGTGTTCTTGCTTGATGATGAGCTTGTTCATGTTTTATTTGTGAAGTTATTACATGAAAAATGCGGTTATTACATGTCTATTGATGTTATGGTTTCAAGAAATGATGTGCTGGATGGTGACCGGCGAAAGACAGGCTGCTCGGATACGAGGGCTGTACCTGAGGACCATACTAAGGCAAGACATCGAGTTCTTCGACACTCAGACCACGACAGGGGAGATCATTGGGAGGATGTCTGGCGACACGGTTCTTATTCAAGAAGCAATGGGGGAAAAGGTACGAATCCTAACCAATAAACGATTCATCTAAAATGTTGTCTTCTTATTCAGACTGTAGATCATCGTGACTCTCCTCAGGTTGGAAAATTCATTCAGCTTATGTCAACCTTCTTCGGAGGCTATATAATCGCTTATATTAGAGGATTTAGGTTAGCATTGGTGTTATCCATAGTTCTTCCTGCCCTTGTCATGTCAGCAGGAACTCTGGCTCTGCTCATCGCTAAGATGTCCAGTCGGGCGCAAGTTGCTTATGCAGGAGCTGGAAATGTAGTGGAACAAACGGTTGGATCAATTAGGACCGTTGCATCCTACACTGGCGAGAAACAGGCGATTGAGAAGTACGATAGCCAGGTGCAAGTTGCGTACAAATCGAGTGTGGCACAAGGATGGGCTACGGGCATAGGATTTGGCATGGTGATGTTCATTATTTTTAGCACCTACGGCCTCGCGGTTTGGTATGGATCAAAACTAATAATCGAGGATGGATACGAGGGAGGGACCGTTATCAATGTGATCATGGCCATCATGATGGGAGGAGTGTAAGTTTAGAAATTTCTACTAAGCCATCTGCACCATGGAAACAATATTCATCTCGATTCTTTTCCGTTGCCAGATCGCTTAGCTCAGCATCACCGTGCATAAATGCATTCGCAACAGGACAAGCTGCAGCTTACAAGATGTTTGAGACCTTCTCACGCAGGCCAAAAATCAATACATCCGACACTGATGGGATCTATTTGGGAGACATGAAAGGGGACATTGAGCTCAAAGATGTGTACTTCAGGTATCCGGCAAGGCCAGACGTCCAAATTTTTTCAGGTTTCTCGCTGCATATGCCGTGTGGGAAAACTGTTGCCTTGGTTGGCCAGAGTGGAAGTGGGAAATCGACTGTGATCAGTTTGGTGGAGAGATTCTACGATTCTGATGCTGGAGAAGTGCTGATTGATGGGGTTAATATAAAGAAGCTGAATCTCGAATGGCTCAGGGGAAAGATCGGACTCGTTAGTCAGGAACCGATCTTGTTTGTCACTACATTAAAGGAGAACATTTTGTATGGCAAAGAGGATGCTACAGACAATGAGATAAGGAGCGCCATCGAGCTTGCCAACGCTGCTAAATTCATCAACAAGCTCCCACTGGTTAGTAGAATCCTCTTTTGTTCCGTTTTATGTTTTCAATGTATCAATGGTTGTCTAAAAATGAGCGGCCATGTTTCCTCCCAGGGTCTCGATACAATGGTGGGCGAGCATGGCGCTCATCTCTCTGGTGGTCAGAAGCAACGGATTGCAATTGCTCGAGCCATTCTCAAGAATCCAAAAATACTTCTTCTCGATGAAGCAACTAGTGCATTAGATGTTGAGTCGGAGAAAATAGTACAGGCAGCGCTCGACAATGTCATGAAAAACAGAACGACGGTGGTGGTTGCACATCGATTGACAACTATTAGAAACGCGGACATAATAGCAGTTGTGCAATCCGGGAAGCTACTAGAACAAGGCACACACAACGAGCTGATACGTGATCCTGAGGGTGCATACGCGCAGCTACTTCGAATGCAAGAAGGTTCTAAACAAACAGAAACTATTACAGAGGTCGACTTGGACAAAGCAGACGTGGTTCCAGCTTTGGATCGAAGCCTCAGCAGATCTTTAAGCCGCAGACTTTCTATGAGGAAATCAACAAGCCTTGAACCATCAAGGAGTTCATTCTCACTCGCCACTGGAATTCCCTGTCCTATCGACGTACATGATGCCAACATTACAGAAGACGTAGATGAATACGATGAAACAGTGTTGAAGAAGCGTAGTAAAGTTTCAATAAAACGGCTTGCCTACCTTAACTTACCTGAGTTGCCGTATTTGCTGCTTGGCTCCTTAGGTGCAGTGGTTCACGGCGTGATGTTTCCCATTTTTGGACTCTTGTTGTCCTCGGCTATTAAAATTTTCTTCGAACCTCCAAATGAGCTGAGAAAGGACTCGAAATTTTGGGCACTCATGATGGTTTTGCTAGGGACTAGCACGCTAGTTGCTCTCCCTATTCAACATTACTTTTTGGGAATTTCTGGGGGTAAGCTGATTCAGCGGATTCGTTCTCTATGTTTTAGGAAGGTCGTGCACCAAGAGATCAGCTGGTTCGACAACCCTTCCAATTCAAGGTTTGTCATTTTTCCAACGTTGTTTTGTCATGATCAGCTGCTTTAGAACGGCCTGTGACCGAAAAATCTAATGTGAAGGTGTTTGTTGTGTGCAGCGGTGCAATTGGCGCAAGATTATCTACTGATGCCACCACCGTAAAAAGCGTGGTAGGCGACGCTGTGGGACTTATTGTGCGAAGTATAGCAACAGTGATGGCAGGCCTTATTATAGCCTTTAGCACCAATCCGTTTCTAGCAGCCGTAATCCTCGTTGTCCTTCCCCTTATCGGTTTTCAAGGATTCGTGCAGATGAAGTTCTACAGAGGATTTAGCGCCGATGCTAAGGTTTATTCTTTACATTTTCACAGATCGTTACAATTGTGACAATGCCACACTTTGGATTTGATGAACAATACGGTGCACAGGTCATGTATGAAGAGGCCAGTCAGTTGGCAAACGACGCGGTGAGCAGCATCAGAACAGTGGCATCATTTGGTGCGGAGGAAAAGGTCATGAAAATGTACCAAGAAAAATGCAAAGTTCCTATGAAGCAAGGAGTCAGGCTCGGGGTCGTTACTGGAGCAAGTTTTGGCGCTGGCTCTTTCGCGCTATACTGCACACAGGCCTTCTGCTTCTACATCGGGGCAGTTCTTGTCCAACATGGTCAAGCATCGTTTGGGGAAGTATTCAAGGTAACTATAGGCTTTTTTTCGCACATTGTTTGTATGTCTGAACAAGTGTAGTAATGTACTTATTACTTTTGTTTGAGTCTAAATCCTTGCGCAGGTTTTCTTCGCGCTAACCATGGCTGCCAATGGGGTATCCGAAGCCAGCGCAACTGCTCCGGATGTAAACAAAGTTAAAGACTCTGCTGCCTCCATATTTGAGATAATTGACAGCAAGCCAAAAATCGATTCGAGCAGCGAAGAAGGCATAACATTGGATAACGTTAAGGGTGAGATCGAGCTCCAGCACGTAAGCTTCCGGTATCCAACGCGACCTGATGTTCAAATCTTTAGAGATTTATGCCTTACCATCCCTTCTGGAAAGGTATTGATTCCCTCGCGTTAACGTCATACTTTCATATATATACCATATTAGAGTATGTAAAAGAGTTTTACATTCGTTGAGCAGACTGTTGCTCTAGTCGGGGAGAGTGGAAGTGGAAAATCAACGGTTATAAGCTTGGTGGAGCGATTCTACGATCCAGACTCGGGGAAGATATTTCTTGATGGAGTGGAGCTTCACCGATTCAAGCTGAAATGGCTGAGGCAGCAAACGGGGCTCGTGAGCCAGGAGCCCGTTCTCTTCAACGAAACCATCCGCACAAATATTGCATACGGGAAACAGGGCGATGTCACGGAGGAGGAGATCATTGCAGCAGCAGAAGCAGCCAATGCGCACAACTTCATCTCCGGGATGCCACAGGGATACGAAACAAACGTTGGGGAGCGAGGCGTGCAACTATCCGGGGGACAAAAGCAGCGGATTGCCATTGCACGAGCCATCCTCAAGGACCCGAGGATCCTGCTCCTTGACGAGGCGACTAGCGCTCTGGACACTGAGTCGGAGCGCATAGTGCAAGATGCGTTGGACAGGGTGATGGTGAACCGGACCACCATTGTGGTGGCTCATCGCCTGACGACCATCGTCGGGGCGCATATCATTGCCTTTGTGAGGAATGGAGTGGTTTGTGAGAAGGGAAGGCATGAAGAGCTGATGAAGATTGAACGAGGGGCTTATGCGTCATTGGTTGCTCTACAAAGAGGTGCACAATGAGTGACGCTTACGGTGAATCACTCTAGTGGTTTCAACGATTATGATGCATAAATTCAACAATTTGAACGTGAATATTTAGCGGGAAGGGATCTAACTATGGTCGGCCTCAGCCTGGCCCACTTGGTACTGTAGCAGGCCCGGGCCCTTTACGCACCCTAAGCGGTCTGCCCCTGTTGGCCTAGATTCACCTTGTCCCAACCCAGGCCGAGCCTACTATTTTTTTTAAAAATATTAATGCTCTTTAAATTCCCTATTAGAAAAATAGATACGTTTGAACTTTTAACTTTAATACTTTTTTTTTAATTAACCTTAGTATCCTATCAATATATGTGTTTTAATTAATTTTTAATATAATACCATTTTACTACTCATATATTTTGTATTAATTTTTTGACCAGGTGATGATATGTGGAATGCGACAAAATTTTAGGCTATGAATAAATTTCTTCGCATGATCCTCACCTTCCGCCTTTTTTCTTGTAGAGGATGTGAATTAAGGTAACGCTCGAAATCGACAAGCTCGATGAAATCATTTAAAGCTACTCCCCAATGCAATCAGCCCATTGTATTTCCGTAGGTGCCTTGCTTGTGTGTTCCGTTGCAGCAGTTTGCATGTATTTGCGGCGAAAGTTGCACCAATTCAATAAACATACTTTTCAAAAAAAAAAATGTGGACTAAACTCCAATTTTCCAAATTTTAATGCTTAATTTACAGGTGTTTTTTTTTAAAAGAACTTAATTTGCAGTTCAATAGAGTGTTATTGGAGTTTACGGTTTAATCTCTGCAAGTCAGAGCATGTGTTTAATACACAGTGCTAGGTTGAATTTCGCTGTTGGATTATAATTTTGTACACAGTTATAGTATTAATACTAAAATTTTATTACTATTATGTAAACAATGAAAATGATGTGCAACAACAATATTTGTTAAAATATCATTATTATACAATACAAATAAAACAAGTATTATTTATTAAACATTATTAAACACTAAACAGTGGACAGGTGTATTATGAATTATCCATGTGAAACAGTGGGAAGTAATTCGAGGATTAATATTTTGTATATGTATAATAT
>MAYD01550795.1:0-11715 GCA_001909325.1 Ruellia speciosa
TAAGTAAATTATTAGAAAACGGCTTGGAATTCCCTACTTTTTTTAAAAAGAATAACTTAAAAAGTTTTTTTCTTTAAAAAAATAAAATATAAGATCCCTTTTCATTTAAAGGCTTTTAGATGCGTTTGAAGAGTTTAAACGCTGAGTCATAAGGGATGGGAAAATTCAATTAACTCTGTTTGTACTTTGCTCGACATTTTCATTGTAAATGTAGACTGTGAAAGTTTTGTCAATACGCTACATATAGGTGTGGTCTTGCCATATGTTATTACGGTGACACACCTACTATTGAGGGTATTAGACAAAACTTAAAAATATAAATTGACTCGAGCCAATTTTGTCAAAACTTGATTCTAGTTCATATTTAACCGAATTTGAGTCAAGCTTGCTCTCAAGCTCTAGTCAAGCCAAACTCAAGCCTACTTCGTAAGCGCACGAGCTTTATTTTTTTTAATATATATATATATATATATATTAATAATTGAGTTATATAATGATGCATTAATTATAAAATAATAATATTAAAAATTAGATATGTGTCACATTAATTTTGAACATAATATAAATTTGTACAAAAATAAATATAAATACTTGTATAATTTTTTATTTAAAATAATTAAATAAATATATTAAACAATTATAACGACATCGAGTTTAAGTTTGACTTTGAACCATTTTTTGTGTTGTCAAGGTCAAGCTTAAAAATGAAGAAGCTCAACTCAACTCGACTCAGTGACTAAATTTCCGACGATAAGATGGTTAAAGTATTTTGTTAAAAGAAAAGGTAAAATTGTAAAAAATTACTCCTTTCTATTTAAAATATTTGTTTAAAAATAGATTTTAATATGTTTCAAATTAACGGTCATTTATACATTTTTAAGCAATTATCACACCCTTATCTTTATTTTTTTAAAAAAAAATTAATATACTCATTATGTTGTAATCTCAATTTTTTTCAATTTTCAGACTACCATTATATTATTATTTTTAATTTTATTAATTTTTTATATTTCAGATTGATCATTATATTATTATTCTCAATTTTAATCATTTATTAATATATACACAATTATCACTAACACAAATTATAAAGAATTGGAGGGGCTTCTTAGAAAACCATTTCTACGTTTCGTAGCCTTTCATCGAACTATAGGAGGCCCTCGCGTGAATTCCAACCAATTTTTATTTTTTATTTTTATCTTGGTTTTAACTTCATACAAATTCGATCGAAGGATATTCGCCAGACCATCACTAATTTCCAGCAAATTGTAATTCAACAGTTTTAATTTCTCGATTTTGTTGATGCTAGACCTTTTTGTTTTATTTTATTTTATTTTATTTCAAAAATTTCCTTAATTTGATGCCTTTTTTCTCTAGATTGTTGCTGATCCTACGTAGTTATGCTTATGTATTTATGGAAAATTTTGTAATTTAGTTTGTTTGATTCGTTGAAATAAGGATCTTTGATATTGGGAGTTTATCAGGTCTAAAGATGAGGACCAAGAAGGGGATATCATGTTGGGCGAAATGGATCTAGGGATTTTTAATTTTGACAAGGTATTATTTTATTTATTTAATTTTTTGAAGTTAATAGAACCTTTTAGGGTTGCAATATTTATTTCAGAATTTGATTTTGTTTTGTCTTTAAAGTGGGCAAAAAAAGATGGGCTAATTCAATAGCATATGTTTGGACTTGATTTCAACATCTAAGAAAAATTGGGGCAACATTTTGTTTGTTTGGGAGACATCTTGTGGGTTATGTAATTTGCCTTACTTCTTACCTGTCTGAATCTGTAATGCATAGAGCAAATTTCAGTGTGATGAGTTATTTTTGGTATATGCTGTTTGGGATTCTGTGTGTTTTCTTAGGCCACATTGATCTTGCTTTGTTGTTTCCCTACTTGCTTGATTTTTAAACCAGTTTGTCATATCGGTTTTGTGTAATTCTAGCTAATTGCTGTTTGGATATGAAGTTGGAAAGTTATCTGAATAGCCAATCTGCAATGCTAATGCTCATGTAAGTTGGATTATATTGCTCCAAGGTTTTAGGATTGTTCCGATTTACACTTATTAATAACCATGGCAAGTGATCATTGAATAGATTCTCTAGTGTTTCAGTGGCTAGTTCGATTCATTAGAAGATTCAAATCCCTCAATATATGGTTCCAAAGCTGTACTGTAAGTAAAGATTACACATACGCACCATTTTAACAGTAAGTGCAAAATGCAATGACCAGTAGTATTGTGTTCTTAAAGGTCAAATTTGTCAATATCTTGTTATATTCTGATTCTCAGTGACCTGAAATTTGATTTCTATGTGTTCATGATACTCTTATCAAGAATTAAGTTTCCATATGTTATGTCTATCAAGGTTTTGGCCAACTTGCATGAGTTTTTGTGATATGTTAGTTATTTTTTATCGGATGTCCAGTTGGTAGGTTTTCTTAAAGGGTATAGCTAAAGTGGAATGGACTCTTAGACAAATCTTGTATGATACCGAAGTTGTTGTTGTCTTTAGTGGTTTTCTAGACCTGACTTCTGATTCCAAATTTTAAGGTGACTTATGTAGTCTTTTGAGCTTGTTTTTATGTCAGACTTACCTAGCAAACAAAGACTTCATTGTTGATTCTCTGGTCATTGATTTGCGAGTTATCTTAAAATTATACTAATTCATCATAATTTCTAAAATTTCCTTACATTTGGACTTAACTTTTTTATGTTTGATTCATATATCTTTGATACCCATTGCTTTTCTCTGTTAGCACTGCTGCAGAACCACTGTTGTTTTATTACATGCTTTGGTCGCTTTTCCTTTGTTTTAAGGAATGATGGGAAGAAGAAATGTACGGATTATGGGTATATTAAGCATTCGCTATGTATTGTGAAATATCACTGCTATTGGTAATGCTGTTTGTGCTGTGAAATAATCAAATTCCAGTTTTGTTTATTTTACTTTTGCGATTATGTGGAGTTAAAACCATCACACTAATGAATTTCATATATCATCAGTAACATCACTGTGCAAATAGATGGCTAGTAGGAAAAGAAGCATATCAAATGATTCAGATGTGTCTGCACTGTACAAGGAATGGGACGACACTTCGTGCCCCATATGTATGGACCATCCACACAATGCTGTTCTTCTGATCTGCAGTTCCCATGGCAAGGGCTGCCGCTCTTACATATGTGATACTAGCTATAGGCATTCGAATTGCTTGGATCGATTTAAGAAACTCAAGGAAGAAAATGTAGATCCCTTGTCTGCACCACCCAATTTGGATGGCCTTCATGATTCTATTGACACTTCTGCTGGCCCTGTGGACTTGGAGACTTGGATTCAGGCTGGTGGTTATCGTGTGGACCAGACCCTGACTGGGACTGACTCTGCAGCACTGCCTCAGGTGGGTGTTCCAGACGGATCTGAAGGAAGCAGTGTCCATGATGTAAATTCTGATTCTGGAGAACAAGAGGCAACGGTATTGGGAGGACAAGATCCTGGGGACAGCAGCGTGGAGAAGTTGGAAGATTGGTCGAATCTGAGATGCCCTTTGTGTCGTGGGACTGTTGTGGACTGGAAAGTTGTGGAAGAGGCCAGAAAGTACCTCAACCTGAAGTCTCGAAGCTGTTCTCGCGAGTCATGTTCATTCAGTGGTAACTACAGGGAGCTGCGCAGGCATGCTCGGCGGGTTCATCCAACAGTGCGGCCGGCTGATGTTGACCCTTCAAGGCAAAGAGCATGGCGTCACCTTGAGGACCAAAGAGAGTACAATGACATTGTCAGTGCCATCCAATCAGCCATGCCCGGTGCAGTTGTGCTGGGAGACTATGTGATTGAGAATGGGGATAGGCTTGCAGCTGAAAGGGATCGAGGCGGCGGCGGTGCTGGTCAAGGTGGTCGCTGGCTAAGCACCTTCTTCTTGTTTCACATGATCGGCTCAATGGATGCTGGAGGTGGCAGGCCAAGAGTGTTGCCAAGGCACCGTCGTGCCAGTGGAGCACTTTCCAGACGCCGCTATCTGTGGGGTGAGAACTTATTGGGCCTTCAGAATGATGACAATGAAGATGAGGAGGAAGAGGAGGATGATAACGAACCGGAGCTAAACATACTGAGTGATCTTGGCGACGATGCTTCTCCAAATCCAAGAAGGCGCAGGAGGTTGACGCGTGCCCAGTCGCATGAGGACCAGCAATAGCCTGCAGCCAGACCATCCCGGTAGTCTTTTTTCATTAATGTCTGTAAAATGAAAGAAAATTACGCGGTGTTGGTGTTTGTTGTTATCTTAACGGTGATTCGATGCTCAATGCTCTGCAGACTGCCTCAGGGGATGGGCATGGGCCAAGTTCCTGACTTGGATGAAGCCTTTGGGTTGGATGAATGGGTTCGGAGAGCAATGCAGGGCTTGCTTCTATGAATTTGTTGCGGGAAATGGAAAAATAATGATTGTACAGCTATCTTTATTTATACCTGTTGTTGGATTGGATCTGGATTTCCTATAAATCTCTGAACTGGTATGAATCAAACAGTCAACTTTGTTTTGATGGTTTCTTGGCAAATTGAACCCAGAAGAATGAGACTGGTTAATTTATTGTTTCTGGGGTGATGCTCTTGTTCTATGCAGATTTGACCTTTCAATGTTTGAACTCAACTCATTAGAGATCTAAGCTGGACGGCTCATGTTTAGTCCAAGCTGAAAGGCTCATGTTAAGTCGAATTGAGCTTTCAATGTTTGGACTTGACTCATGAGTTGAACCATTGAACGGCCCATGTAAGTTTAATAACTTGATCAAACTTTTAAAGGTTTGAACCGTTAACGGCCCATGTAAGTTGAATAACTTGAACGAACCTTTAAAGGTTTGAATTTTGTTTTAGGGCGTACTTAAATGTTTGAATTCGATTTGTTGAGTATTGGACATAAAATAGTTTGGGCACACCTTACTAACAAAATTAAACAACACAAGATTATAAAGTATATAAATTTATCGATGGAGGGGAAATTCGAATTTAATACTCAATATTTCAATTTTAACCACTAGGTTAACAAAAAAATAATCAGCATTCTTAGTCTCCGTTGTAATCGTGCTAGAATTGACTATTGAGGACGCAATTTGAACTTGGATGGTAAATAGCTTCATGAACGAGCTGCAAAATGGAGGCAGTGGTCTTGGTTTGCTTCATATTTACAGCTCTATATCCGCTGAGATTTGGAGCTTGCAACAAGATTGTCTCATTGCTTGGGCCCATTGGACCAATACATGTAAGCAGACCTTGGCTCCCTCATTCACAGGAAGGTGGAAGCTATCATATCTCTCGTGCCGAGCGCAGACCATGGAAAACAATGCTCCAACCAAGGAAACCAATTCAGCTCTGGAATCTGGAATCTGGACAGCACACCTCACCTGGAAGTTTTGGAGGAGTGCCAGCCGCTCCTCCAAGGTTTTTTCAAAATTAATACTCATGCAGCCATCTTCAAACATGCAGCTCAAGTAAGATCTGCGACAATGGGCTCACTTTCTGCAGTTTTACATTCTATGCAGGCTGAGCTTCTGGCGACTTGACAGGCCATCTCACCTGCAACTCGCTCCGGTTTGATCACTTCATCCTGGAGTCGGACAGCAGCCAACCTGGCTGTGCACTGCAAAGTATCACTTCAGCGGCCCCTGCGCCACTCCCTACGCGCACTCCTTCGGCAAGGAAAGTACTTCTTCTCAAACACATTGCAAGTATTATTAAATCATAAATTTAAAATGATAAGAATAATACCTTAAATTATTTTAAATTTATTAAAAATATATTTGAAATAACTTCTTAGCAATAAATGAGAATTAAATCACTTAATTTAAAATCCATTTTACACTTAACATTTCAATAAATACTTAATTCATTAAAATTAAATGACAAATAGAGTTGAAACATGTGCTTAGTCTCATATCGTTGCCGTTGCCCCATCTTGCTTTGTTTCAGCTCTTTGTACTGAAGGAATCTTTGGTTTCTTTAAAAAAATCAAATTCCCGGCCAGAATAGCACACATCAACCAGCATTAGGTTTCAAACAAAGCTTCAGTTTCCAATGTTCTTGACAAGGACAAATTGAAAAGACAACCCCATCTCTCAGGGCAACCTTAAATTTTCTGTAACGGAAACATTATTGACAATTTAACATCACACATCCGTCTCAAACACGGTAGCTTTCGGATATGGAATCTACTTAGCATCCTTGGACAAGGAATCGCTACCACTGGCAACTCGTGCATTGCACAGGTCATCTGCACAATATCCTCTTTCAAGTACAGCAGCAGCTCCCATACCCGACCCTGAAAATTCAACATACATACAATCACCATGGAACATGACCTGGAGTTCTAATTTACAGGGTAAGTAGAGATACCTATGCACATGGATATGACGCCAAAACGACAGTTTCTGCCCCTACGCTTCATCTCATTAAGCAGGGTAGCCACACAACGGGCTCCTGAAATATAAGCAAGAGATTCTAGTATGATATAACCCATGTATTTTTTAAGATCCGGGAAGATATATTTAGATTACCAGTAGCTCCCAAAGGATGCCCAAGGGCCATTGCTCCTCCATTGACATTAACTTTTTCAGTGTCGAGGCGTAGTTTCTTGCAGCAATACACGTACTGTGAAGCAAACGCCTGCAATTTGAATTGCAAAACTGGCATTTTAGTTACAGCTAGTTGTATGATTTTCTCCCATAAAATTTCTCATGGCTAAAAAGAAAGAACCTCATTTATCTCAAACAAGTCGATGTCATTTAGCTCAAGACCAGCTGATTTGACTGCAGCTGGAATTGCAACAGCTGGGCCGATACCCATAACACCGGGTTCCACTCCGACAGCTGAAAAACTCCTGTATTGCCACCCATCTCTTTAAGCAGAACTGATGGGACTCAAAGAATGAAATTACTTAACCAGACTGAAACAGGTCACTTTTAGATTATGTTGATTTCCTTTTGAGAATCCGAATTATATCTGTTGCTTGCATCTTTCACCATTTAAGAGAGATCATGCAGGGAATCAAAGGTTTCTCAATTGCAGCAAAGTACCATCCAATAACTAAACGAGAGAATTTGGTAAACCGACAAACCATGGTATAAGCACCTCCAGGGTATCTTACCTGAACACTCCCAAGATAGGAAGCCCCTTTTTCATGGCTAAACATCTTTTCATGAGAAGAACTGCACCGGCACCATCACTAATCTGACTTGCATTCCCTGTAGAGTAGAGTATCCAGACTCCAGCTGAAACTTAGAAGTCATGAAAAGCTCTAAGAATAGAAATCACCAGGGTTACTTTATTACCAGCAGTTGTGGATCCATCCTTCTTGAAAGCAGGCTTTAGCTTTGCTAGATCCCTCATGTTCGTACTTGGGCGAATGCCATCATCTGTAGAGATCGTAACGGGATTCACCTCACCAGTTTTGGGGTCCACAATCTTCGAAGAAAGAGAATTAATTAGTTAGTTAGGGATGGCCATATAATTAGATCTTTAACATTGTTGAAGGCATTCTGGCTTCTGTATACCTTTGTGGAAACTGGAATAATTTCTTCTTTAAATTTCCCTGATGAAGCAGCAGCAGCAGCACGTTGATGAGAGATGACCTGTTGCAGCAATTTTAAACTTTAAAGTATCACAAGTATTCCCATTTAACACAGATTTTCTTATTGATGTGACAATATTAAACTCACAGCAGCTTGATCCTGCTCTTCGCGTGTCACTCCATAACATTCTGCAACATTTTCTGAAGTCGTACCCATTGGAAGAAGGCAGTCACGAGCTCGAGCAAAGCTCTCAACCTGTAAGCAACATAGGCGGGTAGGAATTCTTGGCGTGCATTATCTAGAAGGCTTGTTAACAGGCAAGAAGAAAGAGGAGCTTCTACATACTCTTGGGTTAACCGTCTTTAATTTGGTCGTAGTATCCACTGACATCGATTCCACACCAGCCGCAACCCCTGTGTCAAAATAAAAACAATTATGAGTAAAGGAGAAAAACTTGAAAGAGGATCATCTTGGGGTGTTTAATTTGCAACTTACCAATATCATAATATCCAGCTTGTATAAAGGCAGCAACATCTGCAACAGCCTGGAGACCAGAGGAACATTGTCTGTTGACTGTTCTAATAGGTACAGAATCTGGAAAAACATCGAAACAGAACTAGTTAGGAACACTCTATAGTAGCCACAAGATAAAAAGTGTTTGTGCTGATATTTCAATTGGTGAATAAATGCCCAGAGAAAATCACATAGAGAGGATGTATAGCAGCACGTGGTGCAACCTAAACCGATGGAGGAAGGAGTGGGAAGGAAGTAGAAGGAATACCTGGAAAACCGGCATAGAAAGCTGCCATCCTGCACTCAATCCCTCTCAGTGAACCAGGAGCCAGCACTGTTCCAACAACTATATCTCCTACCTCAGCTGGATTCAGCTTTGTTCTATCGATCACACCCTGCAACCGAGAGAAGATACAGGAACCGTTAGGCAAGAATCAATGGTAAAAATGTGCAAATCAAAACACTCCTCCCAATGTTTCAATGATTATATACATTTAGAAAGCCCCATTGTACAACACTTCTGGCTTATGTTTGTAACCAGCAAAACTCACCTTCAGCACAGCAGCAAGTAAATCATCAGAAAGGGTATCTTTAAACCCTCCTTTTCTGGATTTGCAAATGGGCGTTCGACAAGCTCTATAAGACATGACACATGTACGAGATACTTAAACAATTGGATAACGAATACACAGAATTCAAGAATAATAGCAAACATATGCAGAAAGGGTGCAATTTAAAGTGAAATTCACTCACGCCACAATGACAATGTCGTCTCCAAAAGCAGCTTTTCTATGGTAGGAAGAAGTATCCCCAGCCAAACATACAGAAGGCTGCCAAAGAAGACAATGGTCGAAGAATTAAAATAATTTCTAATAGCCACTCAAAACATTTTGGCGCCTCCAGAAGACGTTTTGGAACACAGATGCATTTCCTCACACAATCTAATATCCTTAATCAAATATCACACATCCATTTCACAAAAATGAAAATTCACTGCACACTTCCCAAATTCCATCAATCATCAATTCAGTCATCGATTTATCATTTTCTCGAAAGACATATATAATAGTAGTAATTAGTAAATCAAGGCCTACAAAAGCAAGCATGATTCAAAATAAAAGCAGTAACCCCAAACCCCTAAGGTTGGAATGACCAATAACTCACAGAAACAGAAGATCCACGGTTATGGTAACCAAAACATGGATCACTCGTCAGGTGACCCAGCAACACTCTCTGTCTGTTGACTGCTTTCTCCATTATTCCCTCCGTGTTTACAGCAGGTCTCCCACTTCAGAAAGCTCTTCTTCTTCAAAATCCTGCAAGATTAATTTGTTATCGAGTGCATAAACGAAAAGATCAATAATTTATTTGAGTGGAAATCAACGACAGCGAAATTATTAAGAAAAATACAAACTTTAGAGTTAATGCAATGGAATTTGTGAACTGTGATGGAAATTTCACATGGTCAGCCAATGCCAGAGCTACAGTCCACAGGGTGGGTATGGCGGAATGCTGTGGGTGTATTGGTGGCGGAGTAAGTAGGATTCAAAGTTTGGTATTCAATTCGGATTTAAAGTTTGGTATCCAATCCGAATTTTCAAAACTCTTTTTAAAATTTTTGAGGTATTTAATCTGAATTTTTAAAAGTTTTAAAATTATTGAGGTATTCAATCTGAATTTTCAAAAGTCTTTAAAAATCTTTATGTATTCAACGATCCGTGAATTTTATTTGATTCTCTTCCAAAAATATAAATAGATTTCGCTCTCCGAAATCTCTCCTAACAACCAGAAATTATTCATTTCTTTCATTTTAAGAGATAAACTTCCAAACTTGCTATAAATGACAGGTATTTGCAAATGGAGGGAGCAGCAGAGTTGGTAATGGAATCAACATACTTCTCATTAAAAAATTAGGCCAAAAAGCAATAACCTTTCTAACATTCGCTCATGTTTGCATTTATCTTGCCGAACTATAAAATTTTGTTCGATACTGTGCAAGCTTAGAAGTTCAAAATAGTGGTAAATCTGAAATGCAATATTCTCCTATTTGTTTGTGAAATCAAAGTAGGTGTAATGTGAGATTATTATTTGTATTTCTTACATCAATCCACACCCCCTCCCCCCTCATTCTCACATGGCTAGATCAATTTGCCCATTCCATTTAGGAGTGTTTTTTAGTGGGGATCAAAATTAGGGTTTGTACACTTAAGAGTTCATCGATATCCATTGACCCCAGCCCATTTCTGCACTAGATACCTTGAGCTTTTGACAACAATTCTCCTTCGCAGCAAACAGATTCGATTGTAGATTATGTAGAGAACAAGTTAGAAATTGTTCAATGGCAAATCGATTACAACATAAAGCGTGGTTGATTTTGATGTTTAAAGACTAATTTGTTGATATTGATGTTTAAAGATTAATTTTCCCTTTAGTTACTTGCTATTTTTGTGAAAAGACTTCAAAGTGCACACACAGTTGAGTGGCTTCAGATTGACACATGTTAATACTTTCAAAGTTGGAGGAGGGTGTCAGACAAAATATTATAGTTCAGGAAGGTAATTACAAAATTATGTAAATATTAATGGGGTTATCGATTTTAGGCAACAAATTTATTATCGTCTTCTATTAGATTTGAACTTATTATCATAGGGAATCTTAAAAAAAATCATACAAGTTTCAGGAAGAGCTAAAATTTGATTTCGTTGCGCGTCACCTGCCTGAGGGTGCTTTTGCAAATTTAGTTTCGTTCATCGTTGCCACCTCTCTTGCCCTCTCCTTTACCTGACTTTGCCTCCACGATACGTTGTCTGAGCAATGCTAGTGCAAATCCAGTGTCATTCTCGCTTTCTTTTTCTATGTTTTAATGGTGTTATAGGCACTATTTTAATTGTCCTCAATCGACTAAGCTAACAAGTAGATAAGCGGAGAAGGAAGCCCTATAATAGATTAGACATATGAGGGTTCGAGAGATGACAAATTCTTTATTTAAAAGGGAGATACCTTATTAGACCATTTGGAGGTGAATAACTTTACTTCAAGTATGACAAGTTAACTCTCTTAACTAAGAGTATCTCTTTTAAATTGAGGACTATTGAAGGAGGATTATGGGCCTTCCCTCTTGTGCAATGGGTGGCGCACAACAATGGATGGCATCATGCCGACGCTAGCCAATTAATATTAGCAGCAGTAAATTTAAAAGTTGTGGTGAAACTAGGATTTACAAATTTAAACAATGTAACGATTATTAGAAAAAATATTGTATTATAATTATTTTATCCTTTGTCTAATCTTAATTATTAATTTAATTTTTAGCATGGCTGAAATTAGTATTTTCTGGATTATAGCCAGACTGAATTTCCTAACCTTTTTTTTTCTTTAAAAAAAGGCTCAAGTTTACGAAGTGCTAATTGCCTAATTGCTAGGTGAGTTGGGCCCCCCACGCCCCATATTGTCATAGTGGAGTAAGCATTAATAATAAAATAAAAACCTGGTTGGATTATCATATTGGACAAATAGCATTCTAAATAAATAAATAATCGAAAGTGACAACTTTCTAATATAATACTTTCAACAATAATTGAACAAGATGACTTTTTAACTTAAAAATGAGTGTGTTTAGCCCAGCATTGTCACTATTGGGCT
>MAYD01550884.1:0-12068 GCA_001909325.1 Ruellia speciosa
TTGAAAGTTTAATTTCTCCACTTTCATAATTGTCATTATAATTCAGCACCTTTACATTCTAAATTTAAGATTCCATTGCACTTAACAATTCAAGCACTTACTTTCTGTAATTTAATCTCCTGCAACCTTCCCTTTTGCTATTAAAGTTCCATCGTCCATTGCATTCATGGCAGTCTCCTTGCATTTTTCATTTTTAGCATTTGTCCATGCATTGAATATGAGTAGCTAAATACCAAGGAGTGGTCCCCGAAGTATTAAAGAAGTACCTACGAAAGAAGAGAATGTTTGTGAAAACTTTATACTCACTTTGAGATAAAGTTCATTTAATATTGTGGTTCACAGGGAAATTTGGAACAAAACAGTTGGAGTATCTTCCTTTTGGATGATACAAAAGAACATCTATCTCTTAGTAAGATAAGTTATCACAAAACCAGTCGCACTGGGAATTCCATCTTCAACACTAACCGTGCAAAGCCCAAGGCGAAAGCCTGGGGATAAAACAGCGAGGTTGACATTCGCTTTCTAGCATAAGGACTCTCACCATACTTCGGGGAACCACTTCGCTTCCTTTACTGAATTTATTGACTTCGCACTCGCTTTATTTCTCATTTTCCTGTATTTCGCACTCTCTTTACCACATCACTCTCACGTTCGCTAAGGCGAACTCATCTTTCACACACTTCATCACGGCATCAGTTCTTAAGCAATTTATTTGCCAATCAGTTTGTACTCGCTCATCATTTCCCTAGAGATCGACCTGGAACTCACCAGTAAACAGAGAATAAACTAAAGATATACTACACTTGATTCGTGCGCTTGCGACAATAGAACCACTCATTATTATATATACGCATGGAGGTGGTCAAGCTTTATGGCGCCGTTGCCGGGAATTGATTGAGAAAGAAATCGAGTGCCTTTTGTGCATTAAAAAGCATAAGATAATGTTGTTTTTTTATTTTTCTTTGCTTTTCGCTTTTTAATTCTTTATTCTTTTATGCCCAGGAACACAGGTGATCCCATCTCACCATATTCAGAGCCAGAAAGAACTTTCAGGCAGAGATTAAGCCAAGCAAGGAGTCACCTGGACCAGGACATCTCAATTAATAACAATTCAAACACAATGGCCGAGCCACCAAACAACTTGGATATGCAGGTAATGACACAAAATACTGGTGGGACTTCAGCAGTAGATGGTGCAAATTGGAGCCCGTATAGATGATATCTCCATACAGTAGCAAGAGCTGCACCTGCGAACTCCGGATCACAGCCAACAGGGTGACAATGAGGAAATGCACCAGATGACTAGGATCCCCCAAGACAAAATGCCAATGGAGGAAATGGTAGAGGACCAGCGAGGGCAAACCCAGTTCACCCTCCGTGACCAAGGAATGATGTTTATGCTGAGGAGGAAGACACCCCCATCGTAGAAAATTTAGGTTTACATATTGATCCATCCATGCTAGAAGTGGAGCAGCCGAGGATAGAACGACGATCGTATGAGTTCAAACCAGGACTTTTGGCCTTAATAGAGCGGAACCCCTTCTGTGGGCGAACCTCTGAGCGACCTTACGATCACATCAACCAGTTCCTACGAGTTTGTGGGGTGGTAAGGCTGAACGGAATTTTAGAAGATGAGAAGCGAATTCATCTGTTTCCATTTTCGCTAGAAGGAAAGGCAGCTGTATGGTTTTCAAGGCAGAAAAATATCATAAACTGGGAAGACTTGCTGACCAGGTTTCTTGAGCAGTATATGCCCCTTTCAAAGATCTTGGAGCAAAGAGAGGCGATCAATCAGTTCGCCATCAAGGACGGTGAAGATCTCTACGATGTTTGGGAGCGGTTCAAACAGCTCCTGGATGACTGCCCCAATCACTAGATTAGCCCTTGCAGGCAAATTCATATATTTTATAATGGTATTTCTGACAAACTTAAGGATATGTTGGATGCAGCTTCAGGTAGCTCATTGCTCGAACTCACACCGCGAGAAGCCAGGGCGAAGATAGAAAAGATGGCTCAGAATCGAGCCCGAAGATCAAAAGGAACCTCTAGAGCGAAAGGAAACTATGGCCTTTATGAGGTCAACCCAGAAGTCGCGCAGGATGCCAAGCTGGATTCCATGTAGAAACAAATCAAGGATATAGGTGTTGCCTTTCGCAAGCAACAACTCGCCTTCAAAGGAATCAGCAAAGTCCACTTCGCTGAAGCAACCCCCACGGTAAAAGCGACCACGAAACAAACATGCGATGAGGATCATCCAGCGGAACAGTGCCCAGAGGAGCAAACACAGGAGGTGAATTTCGTTGGACAGAAGCGTTTTGGAGGAAACAATGAGCGAAAACCTGAGCCATACAAGCTGCGGAACATGCGCTTCCAAAACCAAAACCAACCTCAGCAAACTAAGCTGAACTACCCCCACCAGCCATTCCAGCCTTAGAGCCAATGGGCTCAACAGAACTATTAGCCACCACCATACCCTTCAACGAACCAGCAGTTACCTGTTTATTCACCTCAACCAAACCCATACTAGCAACCAGTACAGCAGTCGCCACCTTTCCTTAATCAAAACCAATACCAGTCACCTTTTCTACCTCGCCCACAATGGCAGAATAAGCCACAACAATTAGAGAGCCAAGAGGAGATTGCGAAGAGGAATTACCAGGAGCAGTTGGAATTCCAGGGAAGTACACAGGTTGCCTTTGCTACAATTGAAAGACAGATTGAAAAACTTGCTGAAAGAGTAAACGAGCGACAGCCACGTACTTTACCGGCAACTGTGGAAAGAAACCCAAAAGGGAAAGAGGAGTGCAACGCACTCAGCATCCATGCCGTCACTTTAAGGAATTCAAAGTCTTACCCTCCTCCAAAAATGCCGGAGACTGAAATCGAACCAGCAAAAGAAAATGAGGAAGGGGAAACATCCGGCGAACAACAAGAAGAGCCAGAACCGGATGAGCTACCAACCAACACCCAAAGCAAAGCTACTTTGAAAGATCCCATTGAGATTCAAGGGTGAATACCCTACCCTTAGCAACTGGTCAAGAAGAGGAAGGATCAACAATTCTTGAAATTTCTGGAAGTATTCAGCAAAATGGAGGTCAACATACCCTTCTTGGATGCAATCACCCAGATTCCTTCTTACGGGAAATTCATTAAAGACATTATAGCCAAGCGAAGGGAGGTTGAGGTAGAAAAACTATGTGAGCTCGCAGAGCTGAATGCGCTTGATAAGGCCAATCTTCCACCAAAAAAAAAGACCCAGGCAACTATGTTATTCCCTGTAACATTGGTGGAAACAACAAAGAAACCCACAAGGCACTATGTGACTTGGGGGCGAGCATAAACTTACTGCCTAAATCCTTGTATGATAAACTTGGTTTGCAGGACATCAAAACATGTCGCATCTTGATCCAGTTAGCAGACAAAACCTTAAGAACCACATTTGGAGTGGTCGAAGATGTTTTAGTAAGAGTTGATAAGTTTCTTTTTCTTGCAGATTTCTTCGTCATGGACATGGAAGTAGACAAAGAAGTTCCCATCATTTTGGGAAGACCCTTTTTAGCCACTGCGCGAACTAACATTGACTTCGACAGTGGTGGTTTACAGCTGCAGGTGGGTGAAGAAATAATTCATTTTGATGTTGCAGGAACACTGAAGAAATTCAATCATGATGATTCCGAATGGTTGGCGAAAGTCGACGCACTTGAGGAGGCGAAGAAGGAGTTGATGGCAGAGATCATGCAAACAAGAGATCTCGTTGAGGAAGAAAGTCAATACATGAAGTGTGAGGAGGTCCCACCTCTTGAGAGGAGTGAACTGAAGGAACTTCCGGACCACCTGGAATACCAATTTCTTGGTCCCCATCACACTTACCCGATAATCATTTCCAAAGAATTAGCTGATAATCAAAAAGAGCAGTTAATGCAAGTGTTGCAGGACGAAAAAGAAGCAATCACTTGGTCAGTTGATGATATCTATGGCATCAGTCCAGCTTTATGCATGCACCACATCTTGATGGAAGACAATTTCAAAGCATGTAGATAACCACAGCGAATGTTGAACCCTTACATGCAAGAGGTTGTCAAGAAAGAGGTGATCAAATTACTAGATGCTGGGATAGTCTATCTAATCAGTGATAGTGAATGGGTAAGCCCTGTGCAAGTTGTCCCTAAGAAGGGAGAAATTGCGCTGGAAGTGAATGAAAAGGGCGAACTCGTAGCCGCCAAACCAATCAAGGGATGGCGAATGTGTATTGATTACAGGAAACTTAACTCAGCCACAAGGAAGGATCATTTTCCTCTTCCTTTCCTTGACCAAGTACTTGAAAGATTGGCTGGGCATGCCTACTACTACTTCCTAGATGGTTATTTTGGATACATCAAATTGCAATAGCCCCTAAGGACCAAGAGAAGACAACCTTCACGTGTCCCCATGGCACATTCGCTTACAGAAGGATGCCGTTTGGGCTATGCAATGCACCTGCAACATTCCAGAGATGCATGTACTCAATATTTTTTGAACTGTTAGAAGAATGCGTCGAGGTATTTATGGATGATTTTTCAGATTTTGGAAATTCATTCGAGTTGTGTCTGAACAACTTAAAAAGGGTCCTGACGAAATGTCGAGAGTCAAAATTGGTGCTGAACTGGGCAAAATGCCATTTCATGGTGAGCGAAGGGATTGTCCTTGGCCACAAAGTTTCCAAGCAAAGGATTGAGGTCGACATAGCTAAGGTGAGTATTATTTCAGATTTACCCCCTACTGATGTGAAGGGTGTTCGTGTTTTCCTTGGCCATGCAGGTTTTTATAGGCGATTCATCAAGGACTTCAGCAAGATTGCGAAGTCTTTGACCAACTTGATGTGCAAAGACATCGACTTCGCATGGACCTCCCAGTGCCAGACAGCTTTTGAAACCCTTAAAAAAAGGCTGATTTCAGCCCCAATCATCCAGGCTCTAGATTGGACACTACCATTCGAACTCATGTGCAATGCTAGCGATTATACAGTAGGGGTAGTGCTTGGCCAAAAGAAAGATGAGAAATTTCATGCCATCTATTATGCGGGCAAAGCTTTCAACGATGCCCAGAACAACTACACAACAACAGAGAATGAGTTATTGGCAGTGGTCTTTGGCTTTGAGAAGTTTCGCCAATACTTGGTGGGCTCGCGCACGATTGTTCACACAGACCATTCCGCCATCCGCCACCTGTTGAAAAAAAGGATGCCAAACCCAGGTTAATTCGCTGGATTCTATTACTGCAGGAATTTGATATGGAAATCAAGGATCGCAAAGGACAAGACAATCCAGTGGCAGATCACTTAAGTCGCATCACGCAGCAAGAAAAAGGGGAGATAGGTGAAAGTTTCCCTGATGAGAAGCTATTCACAATCATAACTTTTAGCCAGGCCCCATGGTTCGCAGACTTCGTGAACTACCTCGCAGGCGGTGCGCTGCCCAGAGAGTTCGGCTATCAAAGGTGAAAGAGATTCATAAAGCAAGCCAGGAACTACTTTTTGGAAGAACCCCACCTCTTCCACATAGGAGGGGATGGGATGATTCGCAAGTGTGTCCCAGAATTCGAGCAGCCAGACATTCTAAAGGAATGTCACGGTGGACCTACCGGATGACACTTTGCAGCCAATAGGACAGTCTTTAAGGTCCTGCTAAGTGGCTTTTACTGGCCAACCATCTATCAGGATGCCCAGAAGTATGTCAGCATGTGCGACAGGTGTCAAAGGATGGGAAACATAGGGAAAGAGATGAGATGCCACAAAAAGCGAAGATTGAGCTGGAACTGTTTGATGTCTGGGGGATTGATTTCATAGGACCATTCCCACCTTCCTTCGGAAATCACTACATTCTGGTAGCTGCGGATTATGTTTCAAAATGGGTGGAGGCAACAACATTACGAACAAACGATTCCAAGCAGACCATGAAGTTCGTCCAGAAGAACATTATCACTCGCTTTGGTTGCCTGGACCCACTTCAGGAATCAATGGTTCGCTGCACTGTTGAAAAAGTACAATGTTCATCACGGGATTACCACACCCTACCACCCCCAAGCAAATGGGCAAGTTGAAGTCAGCAACAGAGAAATCAAGCACATCTTACAGGCGATAGTCCGATGCGGACGCAGAGATTGGGCAAAGAAGCTTGATGATGCATTATGGGCATATAGGACAGCGTTTAAGACACCCACTGGAATGTCACCATACCAATTGGTGTTTGGAAAATCATGTCACCTATCTCTAAAGCTTGAACACAAGGCATATTGGGCAGTGAAGTTTCTAAACTTCGATCTTAAGTCTGCCCAAGAAAGGAGAAAGGAAAACAAAAGTCTCCTCTCAACCCCGTCCCAAATGCTCTAGCCCTGCCTGGTAGAATCACTTGGAATAAAATCATAAAACATGTAGGGGTCAACAAAAATTGAGTAAGGGTTCCCCCTGGGCAAAAGCCTTTTATTTTGAAAGATTTTCGTAGGAAGACATAATTCACAAAGCAGTAACATAAAAGTAAATGGCAAAATTTAAATAATTTAAAGTTGAAAATAATGTGTATATGATGCATGAACTTAACATACACCTATCTATTCTAAATGTAGCATATAAGATGCCTAGCGCCCTCTACCTGCCAGGCAAGAATACCAATCCGGATATGCTTTAGGCATCGCACCTAACGATCTGATCACACCCTCATGACGTCTATTCAACCCTATCCGGGGAACATCATAGGGCCCACCATCTAAAATCACAGCCTACAGGGCCTCAGATCGCATCAACAGATAAAGTCACACAACCAAATGTGGCTAAATGCAAATCTTCGCCCAAACGGGGCCCGTTTTCCAAATTTTCAGTTTATCAATAATACTAATACCCTTCTAGGTGTTATATCACAATCATATACAAAATCTCAAGTTTTTGTTTAGGCATTTCATTTATTACAAAACAAGTCAAAACATTTTTCCCTGTCTTTTTCTTAAAACCCATCGCCCGAATTAGTGAAAGTATCCCAATCAGCTGCTATATAAAAATTTAGAAAATATTCCAATTCTCCTATTTCAATTAAACAATAGCACCCACAATTTACAGACCAGTATAAATATATATTAGATGAACTGCTCTAGAGAGTCAAGTTAAATGATCACAATCGCAACACAAGTGGTAAAATAAAACACACTAATCCCATTCCTCACAGCTGTTGTGACCGCCCAAGATCGTGCGGCAACCGTGCAAGTTCCAATTGAGTCGGGCTTCCTACAAGTCCCACGGTTTGCCCGCAGTCCCAGAGCTAATTGTGACTCAGACCGAGGCACCCTATACAACACCAAAAAATCACGAAATTAATTCAGTAGCTACTTCAAAACATGTAGAACATGATTACATCAAAATAAACCCTTCGCCTGATCTAGAAGTTGCCCAGAAAAATTCGTCAAAGTAGTGGAAACCCTGTTTTTCAACCCAACCAGCTAACTTCAAACTCGTCTTAGAATTCAATACAACCTTAAAATTAAAACCTAAAAGGTCCTATGGAAACTAAAGGTAGAGTACTATAGCTTACCAGAAGGAAGGAAGAGTAAAGAAGGCCTCTAAGATATAGAAAAACGGTCCCCAAGTTGTCCAAAAGTTTGTCACTGTCAAAAGTAAAGCTCCAAAACTCCATGAAAATCACTCCAAATCCATATTCTAATCGGTCTAACATAAATTAGGAATCAAGAACAAATTACCTTTAGAAGTCAAGACCTGAAATGGATTGGAACCTTATGAACTCCTTGCACCAACTTGTTTCTTCAAAAACTCACCCTTCCAAGGACACCTCCTTGCTTCACCAAGTTTCAAAGGCTAAAATTCCAAAATTCGATCGCCCCTACTCTGAAAAGGATAAGATAAGAATGCAGCACAAATTTGGCTATTTTAGGAACACTTAATGGCAAAGGAGAGGGAGAAAAAGATTTACCCTCTTAGCCCAAAATCCAGCTCAAAGCAAGTCCGTGCCACTCCAAAATTTCCTACAAGGTCTTGATTCAAGAAAATTATATAAGAAAAATTAGGTCGGAATCTTCGGGATATTAGAGTCACAAAACGCAAATTTTCGGATAGTGTACTCATTACTACATTTTACTACTAATTCACCTAAAAGGCTAAAACAAGCACCCTGCCCCCTCCAAAGATCAGCTTCACTAGCCATAACAAATAAAAGGCATTAACAAAGGCGAAATAGTTAACAATTAATTTGAGAGTCATCCTAGTTAGACACCGTCATCGATGGTATTTCATCAAACTAGGTAAAACAGGAACTTACTGCTTAGACTTGTGCCTTGAACTTCATTGATCTGCAAGAAACATAATTTAGTTATATAAGAAGACAGTTTAGCAAGGAAATGCTTCTTAATTTCCATTTCAAACAACAACTTACAATTCTCTGGTCATGAGACTCGAAGTTTTTGTTGATGTCCCTCACACTAGTGGAAAATAGGCCTGTTGAACCGGGCAAAAATGAAGGTATTAGCACCGAACTTGATACGCTTCAAATTGAAGTGGTTCTATTGATGAATTCCAGTTGCAGCGGTCCTTGTTCGGTTCTTATAGATCAAAAATTGCACCGGCCAATTACTTATGGACGGATCTACCAGCGTTTCCATTGCACCGGCATTGTAGTCTCGGCCGGTGCTAAGACATATATTGAACCGGGCATTTTGTCTCGAATGGTGCGAGAAAGCGTCTATTGCACCGGCCATTGAAATAGGAACGTTGCTAATTAGGTTCTCTTGATGCGGCCGAAATAAACGTACGCATCAAATGACCGTATCTTTTTTTGAAAATTGGTTCCAGACCTGCTGCAATATGCAATTTGCATGCCAAAACAGCCTGTTGTCAAATGTCAAGCAGAAACAATCCAGCAAATTTGGGAAACCATTATTCATTCAATAACAATATAATTCAGTACAGCCTAGTGTACGACCTAAAGTATCGAATCAAACTCAACAATAATGAAATAAATCACACGAAATGTGCAGCACATATCGCTTAATTACAGCGCCCTGTCCAACAATAATAGTTCACACCGGTTCTGAATGCTAGCTACTTGAAATGTGAAACTCCACATTATCTTAGAAAATAAGAGGCCGCACAGACCGGGCACGATATTCAAGCGAGCAAGGGAACACCTGCAATCCACAGCTGCATATCACACCTGCACTCCACAGCTGCATATGACACCTGCAATCCACAGCTCTATATTTAGGGAATAAGGCAAAAACAATTTGAACTACACAATCTATTACATGAAAGAACAATTCACAATCTGCTATTAGCTCCAAAAATCAATTGCAGGAGAAGAAATATTCACAAACCACTACTTAAGTACTCAAAAACTGGAAAAAACATAGCAAGCAACGTATAGTTCGTAGTTAGTTAATATACGAAATAAGGTGAAGCGAATGAATAGACTGGAATTTATAAACACATAGCACATAATTCTACAGCAAGATTCCAGCGCAACAGGTCAATAAACATCAATCTAGCAGTCGCCGGCCAGCTGCATCAGTTTGACTGGGTAACTTAATTACACACAAAGCTAGTACTAAAAAACATGAAGACGTTGCCAGCTTTGAAATGTTTAAATACATCAATCAATTCTAAGCAACTGTAACATCGTGGATATACCGGATAGTAAAGAGAATTCCTCACAACCCGGATACAGGGGGTTCTCAGCGGCCTTTGCAACACTGTCATAGCATTGAGGATCGTCGGTTAATTGTTCTTGTAAGCCGACCAGCATCTCAGCCATTTCCTCTTCATCTTTCTCGCTATCACTACATTCGGGCGACTCGTTAGTGTGCATATTATCTTCTTGGCAAACACCGTGGTCTTCCTCATCAGTTTGGCAATCATCATCAAGTTCTGCAGTGTCAATACGACCCGACTCCACACCAATAGGATGAAACTTCTCACCGTGCCAAAACCAAACATCATACACTTGTTTAAACCCTCTGCGCAGCAGATGATCCTCTATAATTGCAGTATCTGACCATCTTCTCACATTGTTGCAATCACGACAAGGACAAAAAATAGTAACTACTCCCTTACTAAGTTGGTTAGCAGAAGCAGATTCTAAAAATTCTTGTAACCCTTTATAGAATTCGATGGTCGTGCGATTGCCATACATCCAATGACGTCGTGAATCCATGATATCTAAGTCCTATATTAAACATACAATCAGAACACTACCTAGATACGGGGTACATACGATATCCATAAATGGTCCTTGTCATAAGCATGCGCATCATGCTCAAAGTGGAGTATTTGAAACATGTAGTTGCTAAATAATTAGTCAAGGTCAGGAACAACTTAATTGACCTACCGCAGTAGAAGAAAATTATTTTAAAGGACCCTTCGTATTACAAATAGATTGCATATATCTTCTTTTGCAAAACTATTTACGATACGTATGTCTCGAACAACACACTTGTGTGATAGCTGTATAACTGTTATAGAACCTCTAATGATCAAACTGTCTTCGGATGAAGAGTAGTCAGAAAATGAGTTTTTGTATTGTTTTAATGTTTAAAAAGTGAACATCAGCAAGTATAGGGGATAATATGCCCAAAAAAAAGCCCATTCCTTATCACCTTATTCAGAATACTTTATTGATGCAATATATTGGAGCAACGGTTAGCTGCTTAAAGTCGGTTATTCTACCCGTTGATAGGGAATCAAATTTGCTATCCCAATGAGATAAATGGATAACTATAATATATTTCACACATAAAACGAGAAATATGATTCCTAGGTTATATCGACATTTCGTCATATCAGAAACGATTCGAATTAAACCACTGATAACTGCACGTAATCCAAATTACCTTATTTGATAACCTTTAAACTAATTAACAGACTGTTCGAATAAATAAAATCAATACGGAAATAATGCATACCTTGATGTCGATAGCACAGCTGTGCCTCCCAACTTCTGTTGTTAATTGATCTAGCTACAGCAGTTATGAAAGGTCGGAAATCTGCGAACCTGTTAATTAAAGGCATCACGTCACATATTATCCATGATGCTTGTAAATTTTAACCACAAAAGCGGCTGAATCTGTGAACTTGTGCTAGTTCACATATACATAAGTGACAATGTTGGGAAAATATAATACGTGTGGTTCATTAATACAGCTGATAATTCGCAGTTGATGGCAGGTTATAAACAGGATATGAAACATACTTTATCTCTATACCTTCAAATTTTCATATAAAGTGTTACTAATTTTCATATAAAGTCTTATATTTCCAAAACAATTCAACCAACAGCAACAACCAAATGTAAACCACATTACAAACACTCAAATAAGACCTTTGTTACCAAATATCCAGCAAATGTGCCACCATTTCGTGTACGTAGACTTACCAAACAAAGCAGATAGCAACAAATTAAAAGACCAGACAATGCATATTCTACTATTCCATACTTAGCTTTAAACTGTGGGAGACAACCATAGCTGCAAATCACACAAAAGAATATTTATGGCACATGGATTCAGCTGTCCAAATTAATTATCACTCTTGCGCGGTTACACGAATAGTTAGATGTATAGATAATCTGTTAATTCCAATAACCTAAACCAGTAGCATACAGCCGTTTTTAGGCAGTGTGGAATTACATAGATCATACAGCCAATTGACAAGAACACAACTGCCAAAACTGGACAACAAATCTAAATTGTTACAGGAAAAGAGCATCGAGTTACCAATAATGCCGACTGAACCAGATTGAGAAACACAACCTATGAGAGACCGAATCAACAACACTCAACTTGGCCTCAAACCGTGAAAACCAGACAGAGACAGTGATATAACTGCCCACGCAGCTCAACAAAAATTTCCGATTTGTTTCAAAGCCCCAGTTTCATACAGCCGTTTTAAGCCACTACCAAACATAGAAACACATATCAAACATATACACAAACACATTCAAAACTTCACTGCACATTTCATCGAACACTTTGCATGCACAATCATTACTGCCATTAACAACCGGCCCGTATGGCACGGCATCACCACTTACGACAATGCA
>MAYD01550895.1:0-10480 GCA_001909325.1 Ruellia speciosa
ATTTAAGCCTTCGTGCTTATTTAAATTTTCTTTTAGGTCCCTATTTCCAGTTTCAAATTCTGAATCCAATTCCCCACGTCGAATTCGTTCTTCCAGTTCATTTTGGTTCGATTTGTACTATTCCAGTCTAAATCCGGTTTTGTAATACTGGGGTATTACAGTCTTCCCCATTCGAATTAATTCCGTCCTCGAAATTCTTCATCGAGTCTCAGGGTAAGTTCTAAGGTTTCCATTCACCTTAACCTTGTGCGAGTCCTTGCACAGACATGCCTATACGACTAGTCAATATGGTCTACTGCCTAAATCGAAGCAAGTAAACACGTTATTAGTCACTATCCCAAGGGACATTTCAATTTCACAATTTACAATTTCACAAATTCCCCTGTTAGTTACAGGTTACTGATTACTCAGGAATCGGTTCACAATAGTGTGGCATAAAATTTATTTTCTTTCCCGGCCGGGGGATTTCAAATAATTTGATACTATCACCTTCACAGGTCATAGAAGTTCAAAGTCGCGTTTCTCACGAGTGATGGGACTTTAGATCTTCTGCATCAATTAATCACAGTTACTTATGCATGTCTTTAGGTAGAGTTGCAGTCACCTCTTTACATACATAAATTTCGAACATGTCTTTATACGTTACTTCGACGTATCTTTACATATTTCAATTATCATATGCAATTTTCAAGTATGCATTTTCTGAAGTTCTGGGCAAAGCCCTGAAGGATTCACCGATTTGGCTCTTTCATTCCTTTTTAAAATATTTCCCGAAGGAGATGCATCATGATATGCGTGCAGCATGTAAACAAATGCATCAATGAGTAAACACTCAACATGGAATTAAAATCATATCAACATCATAGAATATTCCCAAAGGAATCATTACAAATACAAAGTTCTACAAGTACATCTAGTACTATGACTCTAGTCCTCAAACCATTGTGGATATTGGGCCCGCATTTTTGACTCTAATTTCCAAGTGGATTCCTCTTGCCCATGACGGGACCACTATACTCTAACAAGTCGGACATCTTTATTACGGGTTGCATGAACTTTCATGTCAATTATTCTAACCGGGCGCTTTTCATACGTGAGATTCTCGTCCAGTTCTAACGTCTCTGGCTCCAACACATGGGTCGAATCTGCCACGTATTTTCTCAACTGAGAAATGTAAAAAACATTGTGCACATTTCCGAGTTCATTTGGAAGTGCAAGCCTGTAGGCCACTTCGCCAATAATTTCATATGGTCCAATGTATCACGGGCTCAACTTGCCCCGCACTCTAACCGTCTCACCCCTTTCATCAGTGATACTTTTAATAGAACCCATTCTCCAACATGAAATTTCATGTCTCTCCAGGCCTGATCAGCATAGCTCTTTTGTCTATCCTGAGCTGCTTTCATGCGAGCTTAGATCACTCTCACCTGATCCGTCAGCTCTTCAATATGTTGCGGTCCAAGGACGACTTTGTCACTTGAGCCATTCCAATTCAATGGTGTCGTGCAACGCCTTCCATAGAGTGCATCAAAAGGTGCCATGCCAATGATTGCATGGTACTATTGTTGTAGGAGAATTCGATCAACCAGAATCGATCCTTCCAACTTCCTTGAAAATCGAGCATACAAGCTCTGAACATGTCCTCAAAGGTCTGAATGGGTCGGTCTGTTTGTCCATCTGTAGCAGGATGGAAAGCGGTACTCATTCTCAACTTTGTGCCCAAGGCTTCTTGCGCACGTTTCCAAACTGTGGATTGAAATTGAGAATCTCTATCCGATATGATTTCTTTCGGTGTCCCAAATCTTGTCACCACATGTTCGATGTACAATTCGGACAATCTTTCAGATGTTCACGTCTCTTTGGTTGGAATAAATACTGCCGATTTGGTCAGTCGATTGACAATGACCCAAATGGCATCCTTTTCTGACTTAGTTCTTTGTTAATTCGATCACAAAGTCCATTGAAATTGATTCCCATTTCCATTGTGGGACTTCAAGTGGCTGAACAAGACTCATTGGTCTTCGATGTTCTATTTTCACTCTCTGACAGGTCAGACACTTCGCCACAAATTCTGCCACTTCCTCTTTCATCCCAGGCCACCAGAAACTTTGTTTTAGGTCTTTGTACAGCTTATTGCCTCCTGCGTGAACCGAATAGGGTGTGTTGTGTGCTTCTTCGAGTATGGTGCATTTCAGTTCTTCGCACTTGTGGGTGATGCACCATTTTCCTTTGAATCTTAGGCTTCCGTCATCATGAATTGTGAATTCGGACTTAGCCTCTCCAATAAGCACTTTTTCTCTTATCTTAGCAAGTTTCTCATCAATCACTTGCTGCTGCACAATCTCTTCAAAGATCGTGGGAGTGATTATCAAGGAATTTAATCTGGTTGCTGAATCTTCATACCCCACCACTTCAAGATTCATCTTGCGAAACTCTTCACACAGTTCGTCTCTTAAGATGAATGAATTCGTTGTGTGACTCTGTTTCTGGCTAAGGGCATCAGCCACCACATTGGCTTTCCCCTCGTGGTATTAGATGTCTGTATCATAGTCCTTGACTAACTCCATCCATCTTCTTTGTCTGAAATTGAGTTTATCTTGCAAGAAGATATATTTCAGGTTCTTATGATCCGTACAGATCCTGCTCTTCACATCATAAAGGTAATGCCTTCAAATCTTCAAGGTGTGAACTACAACAACCATCTCTAAATCATGTGTTAGATAATTCTCTTCAAGCTTCTTCAATTGTCTCGAAGCATAGACAATTACTCTTCGATTCTGCATCAATACACAGCCGATGCCAAACTTCGATACATCCGTGTAGATGCCAAAATCCTCACCGTCCATGGGCAGCATCAACACTGAAGCAGTAGTTAATTTCAACTCTTGAACTGCGCTTTCACACTTTTCATCCCATTGAAATGGAGCATTTTTCTTTGTGAGTTGTGCCATTGGTCACGCAATGTTGGAGAATTTCTCAATGAATCGCCTGTAGTATCTTGCCAATCCCAAGAAAGCACGGATATCTATCACATTTTTCAGAGTAGGCCAATTCTGAACGGCCTCAATCTTTGCCGAATCAACCGAAACTCCCTCATTGGAAACGATGTGCCCCAGGAAGGTCACATGGTCCAACCAGAATTCACATCTTGATAATTTGGCGTACAACTGATTGTCCTTTAACTTCTGTAGCATTGTCCTCAAGTGCTTTGCATGCTCTTCCGGACCTTTAGAGTACACAAGAATGTCATCGATAAAAACGACAATGAACTTATCCAAATACTCTCTGAACACTCTGTTCATGAGGTCCATGAATAAGACTGGCACATTGATAAGTCCAAATGGCATCATGGTGAATTCGTAGTGACCAACACTGTCTTAGGGATATCCTTCTCAGCTATCTTCAGCTGATGATAACCCAATCTCAAGTCAATTTTTGAGAAGACATTTGCCCCTTTCAATTGGTCAAACAGATCGTCGATTCTGGACAAGGGGTAACGATTATTGATCGTGACCTTGTTCAATTCACGATAGTCGATGCACAACCTCATACTACCATCCTTCTTCTTGACGAACAGCACAGGTGCGCGCACGGCGAACCACTTGGCCTGATGTAACATTTATCAAGAAATTCTTTCAACTGTTCGTATAATTCTTTCAATTTTGCTGGCACCATCTTGTATGGTGCTTTGTGAATGGGCCTAGTCTCAGTTTCTAGATCGATTGTGAACTCGATTTCCCTGTCAGGTGGCTTTTGAGTTTCTAAATCGATTGTGAACTCGATTTCCCTGTCAGGTGGCACTCCGAAAATCTCTTTAGGAAACACCTCCGGAAACTCATTTACGATTGGTCTATTCTCCAGATTTGTCAGGTCAGAGTTTAAATCGAATGCCGAACAAAAAAACACGGGGTATCCTTTTCTGCTCATTGTCCTAAAACTAACTGCTGAAACCACCTCAATTGTTGGTTCCTTAGGGTTTTCTCAGTAGGTCATCTTACGTCCTTTTGGTGTCCTCAAGGTCATCTTACGATTCTGGAAATTAATCTATGCGTGATATCGAGACAACCAATCTATTTCAAGTACTATGTCGAAGTCAGTCAACGGAAAGTCTAACAAGTCCATCGGGAACACCTCTCCCTGAATTAGTATAGGTATGTCCTTGTGCAACTTGGTGCAGGGGATGGTCTCTTCGGACAGTAAAGCTACTACCGTTCGAACGTCTATAGTAGGCATCAAGTCACACGCACATGCAAAACGAGAAGAGAGGAAAGAACAAGAAGCACCGGAATCGAAAGGAACTAAAGCAGGTCTACTAAGCATAGAAAAGGTACCAGTAATGACGTCAGCCCGTCCTTCAGCCTTAGTCCAGTTTATCACATTCAATCTGCCTCCTTGCTTGAAAGTCGGGGCCTGCACTATCTGCTTCCCCTTATCCTAAGAAGTTCTTTGTTGTTGCTGTGTCTGTCTAGTATTCTGCTTAGGAGGATGTGGGCATACTTTGGTCACATGTCCTTCTTGACCACAGTTGTAACAAACAAACGGTGTGCCATCACATTTGAACCCGTAGTGGCTCTTTCCACACCTCTTGCAGCAGGTTTGTGACCTTTCTGACTGAATCATCTTTCGTTTTCCTTTCGACTAATTCTGATTCGGTTTGCAGTTCTGGAAAAACTGTTCCTTATGGCCTCTTGGCCTCACAGACTAAATATGTAGGGCGTCCTGAATCATAATGCCCTTATGCCTTTTCTTTTGCTGCTCTTCCTTATGCCTTTTCTGGTAGGATTGATCAGACCTTCTAGCCTGCTTTGCAGCCTTTTCATACATTGACTAGATAGAAGTCAGCCCAAGTGCCGACACAACATTCTTGATATGCGGCAGTAATTCACCCTCAAACAGATCCACCAGATATTCATCAGTCTTACACCCTTCAGGCAGGTATTTCAATAGTTCAACAAACTTGGCGTGGTATTCCACCACTGACATTCCCTTAGTCATTTTCAAATTTCTGAATTCATCAGCTTTCATCTTTTTCATGAAGACGGGATAAAACTTAGCCTTCAGATCGGCCACAAACTACGTCCAATTGTATGTGGCATCATTCAATTTATCCACTTTCACAGTTTCCCACTAACCGCGTGCTTCACCATCAAGGTAGTGGACACCAATATCCACTTTTTGGTTTTCCGGGCATCAAACAACTCGAAAAGCACCTTCCATACGACTCAGCCGTCTTTCCAATTCAGCTAAGTCAGAAGTTCCATAAAATTGGGTAGGATTTGCCCTAGACACTTCTTTGAACGGATTCACAACCGCTCTTTGATTCATTTGGTTCACAAATGCCATAAACTGAGCAACTGGTCTACGACTGGTGCTTCAAGCACCTCAAGCTGGTTCGCAGCCCTTGTTTGAGCCCTGGGTGGAACATTCCCCACTGACTCTTCCTCATGATTGGCTTCACTGGCCCTCTGATCATCAACAACAGAGATTTCATCCCTCACAACAACTGGTCTACCTCTTCTATGCGGCATCTACAAACACGTGAAATTCTCATCAGTGCCATCGACCCAATTGACTTTTCATATGGAAGGGTAACCACCACAGTGGCACTCACTTCCATACATAATCAACCACTAGCAAGGTATAAAACAAAACCCCCCGCTCACACTTATAGTTCTAGGCCAAATTTTAATTCAAATAACATGTTGGGTTTCCAAATTTTATTCAAAGTACTAGATCATATGCGCTCTGATACCAACTTATAATGCCCCAATCTCCCATACCAGAAATGCGTTACCGCCACACCTAACTTACCAAGGAAATTTATCCTAAACCGGAAGTAAGCTCGATGTTAAGGCTTAATTTAATTGTCTTGTCCTATCAGAGTCATTGGATTTCAGGAAGCAATGTCCCCTTTGATCATAGCCATTATACTTGGAATATAATAAGCACATAATACGATAAATAAAAATAAGCAAAAGTTATTACATCCCAACATCGTAAAGTAATGTCCCACACCGGGACTCAGCCATTTAGTACAAGCTTATTACAAATAAATTACAAAAGGTTCGAGAGACAGAAATTTGATAAAAACCTGCAACGAAATACGTGGTTAGAACAGAGCATTAATATCAAAATATTCTCTCGACCTTGCAAAACCCATCGAGTAATAACTCGATCCCCTAATCAATTTGTCTGAGGTGTATCCTAGCGACCTTCAGTCCCACCTGAGATGCAAAATATAGCATCATTAGTCGTGAGACTAAGTAAGGAAAGCATACACGTATCATTATGCAATCCAAACAATTCAAGAAGATCTCGTTGGCAATATATCAATAAATACTGGTCGACAGATCAATTTAAAATATGCATCAAGAATGAATTATTTCAATATTATGCAGTGCACAAATTTACAACGCGAATAAGCAACAAACAGCTTAAAATCATGCGTTAAAATTTATGCAACAAGCAACACCCCGACTTCTCTTTAAATAGAATGTGAGGTGCTATACGTGTTTATACTTGGAACTGCTAGCCAAGCTTTTACACGTATAGTTAGTGCCGCCCTCGCAAGCTGTCAATTCGCGGCACAACTCAGGACGTTATCATATCGCATGCTAATTTGGTGCAACTCAGATAACCCCCACTTAGCGGGCTCTACGAATCCGGAAAACCAGGCATACAAGAGTGGAATAATTTAATTTAATTTAATCTTGAGGAACCAAGGTCCAGTGCAGATGGAATCACCCAATCGATACATCAGGACAGAGGCAGTCTCAATTAAATCAAGAAGGAACTATTTAGTGCCGATCCAGAATAGGACGTGCAAGTTCACAACTTTAATTTGAGTACGCAAGTAAAGGGCAGATTTGTCTGCTCGGCGTTCCCCGTAACGACTGTTTACATTTACTCTTCTATTCTTAAATTACCAGTAAACCTCATATGTGGGGAGCTAACCCAGATGAGCAGAACAGGGTTACTAGGGAATTGAGTTCCCTAGTGAATTTAGGCTTAAGGTGATCAATCCAAAAGCAATTTGAGGGTCTCCACTCTTAATTTCACTTTACATATTTACATATTTACATATTTTTTAATGCGATGCATTAAGTAATTATTTACTGTCGATAATTTCATTTTAATATTTACCGTCGATAATTTCATCTTACTACATATGAGAATCATTGATTGTTATTGGTAGGCTTAGTACCTTACATATGATACAAAATTCGAATAAGGGTTTATTATGCATATGCCAAATAGTGCACATAATTCACATAATAGACACTCACAATACACAAGGAAATTCACGGAATTCAAGTAATCGAAATAAAAGAACTAGGATAAAAGAATTTATTTACACAAATTAAATAATCGAGATTGGAATATTTGAATTAAATAAAAGCTTAAAATTTCAATTAATTAAAATAAATTAATTGGCATGCAGAAATTTAAATTTACACGACCGAATAGAAAGCGGTACTTTAATTATTAGGTGGGTCTTATGGTTGTCCAAATACAAGTTCCCTTATTTGAATTAAATAAAAGATTAAAATTTCAATTAATTAAAATAAATTAATTGGCATGCAGAAATTTAAATTTACTCGATCGAATAAAAATCGGTACTTTAATTATTAGGTGGGTCTTATGGTTGTCCAAATACAAGTTTCCTTACCATTGTCAACAGTCTTAAATACAACAATTGAAAATAATTCCTATGCCGCCATAGTTAACAAGAATCACGCATACCTACAAGGGAAAATGAGTCTAATTAATTATCTGCACTAAATAGTCATTTGAGATTTAGACAAATAAAATTGTCTATGGATAACTAGAATAAAAGTCCCCTTAATGTTTAAGTCCAAAAATTAGGTCCAAGTCCAAAACAAGGTCCAAGGTTTGAATTTAGGTTTAGGTTCTCCCATTTAGGTTTCTACCTCAACAGACTAGATTCAGTAACCTCGACAGACTAAATGGAAATGACCTTGACAGACTAAACTTCACTTTTACCTTATTAAATTTTCTCTTGTCCCCCCTTAGATTTAGGTCCTCCAACCCGACAAACTCAACACCCCAACCTCGACAAACTCATTCTTGTTTTCCTTTAGCCTTCTCCTTTCTTTATCCAATTTAGATTTAGGTCTCTAGTCACACCAGACCTCGACAGGAAACATCTCGACACCCTAAAACTTTAATTCACTTTAATCCTTAATTTCCTCAAAAGTTGGTGTACTATTTGTCCTTCATGCAAGCCCATTGGTTGTTCATCATCTTCAACCAAAATTCTAAGTGTTCTTGGTGTTCTTCATTTTTTTCTTGTATTAGATTTTAAAATCTCATTTAAACATTTTACCAAAATGTTTATGTTCCAAAATTTCTCAAGGGTTCCTTGTTTCCCCTTATTTTCCTTAAGTCGAAAAATGCATTTCTTGCATTTTTTCCACCAGCTGTTGACAGTGGCCCAATCCTCAACATTCAATATTTGCCAAAATGTGGAAGAAACCAAATCGAGATACTCACCTTAAAACAATAATATTTAATCCAAACTTGGATTTAAAATACTCTATTTGTTTTTCTTGGTGAATAGGCTGGAGACTTTGAAGATGGAAGGGTTTCTCAAGAACTTGGGAAAATACTCTAAAACTTGTAAGGTTGTAAATAACTATTACATACCTTACATTTAGTTTTTATACCCACAAAATGAAGTAGGTCCCAAATTACCCTAAAGTCCCAAAACAAAGAAGTTGAAAGTTGAAGCTCTCAAAATTGAGGTTGGCATGAAGTTCAAATTTAGGATTTAAGTCTGGAGCGTTTAGGTTGTCGAGGTCCCATAACTCGACAAACTAAATTTCCCTAGCTCGACAGACTCAATCCCCTCTTGTCCTGAAGTTCAAATTCCCCCATATTTAGGTTCCAGGTTTAGAGCATTTAGGTTGTTGAGTTCTTCACAACTCGCTAAGCTAAATTTCTTAGCTCGACAACCTAAATTCCTTCCTACCTTGAGTTACATACCTCGACATGCGAAATTTCAAAATTTCATTTCTTATTCTCCTTTTTCTTTTTCTTTTTAATTCCCAAACTTAATTAATTAATTAGGTTCTTTATGGAAATTTTTCCTGTACCCACAAATCTTAACTTTTTCAAATTTTGATGTTGGTCCCATCTATCCAGATCTTTAATTCTGGATTTCTCTGTGAAAATTATTTAAGCCTTCGTGCTTATTTAAATTTTCTTTTGGGTCCCTATTTCCTGTTTTAAATTCTGAATTCAATTCCCCACGTTGAATTCGTTCGTCCGGTTCATTTCGATTCTATTTGTACTATTCCGGTCTAAATCCGATTTGGTAATACTGGGGTATTACACACGGTCAACACGAACCACACTGCGTACCACGAAGAGCTGCGAAAACAAAACTCACAAAAATTACAAGGCACAAATAAAGATGCAACATATGTTATATGCAACCCCCCACACTCGCTCACCTCCTATGTCTAACTAAATTTTAAACGGTAATTAAGTACACCTAGCTCTGTTACCACTTCGTAATGTCCCAAAAATTTCGACCAAATTTTCAGGCATTACCGTCGTACTAGCTAACCTGAATTAGTGATCAATTAGACTCACTAATACAGGGCTGAGTGATTAGAACATGCAAATCAAATAAGTATTCAATACCGTTAATTAAGTCTTGCATGCCACGAAAGTAATAACACGTTAGAGCATCATAGATCAAACAATACAAGATCCGAATTCAATAAAGTATTATCCATGAGAACAATGAGACAGAGACACACGAGCATTGAATAACCACACAACCTAAATCTAATGCTGTGACTCTCAGGAACCTAACCCCACTATACTCCAAATGCAGCGTCACTAAGAGGATCTATAAGAAAGGAAAATATGCAGAGGGTCAGTATAAATACTGAGTAAGAGGTAAGGAAGCAACAGGATAAAGGGGAACAATACAACCATACGAAACAATGTACAATACGTAACAAAACAGGTAAGGAAAGCAGGAACCATCACACCATCCTATACTGGTGCTTCAACCACGACATACAAGAACATGTATAAATAAACATCGTTGTACCAAGGCATTAGTCCCATACCTAATGCTTTGGATACCAGAATAAAGAATGACTGCACGTGATGCATGAACCTGGCATACACCTATCTACGCTAAATGATTAGATTAGCCTTAACGTTCTGGCTTACTATAGGTTTATGTTAAATTCCCTTGATAAGTTGGGAGTGGCGGTAGCAATTCCAGTTGTGGAGAACCGGGGTATTACACAGTGTTTTTAATCCTAAATCTTTATTATTATCGCCCCCCCTCCCCTCTAAAAAGGTAGGATTATAGAACGCATTAGAACTAATATTAATTATTGTTTCTTTTAACTCATAGTTGACTCATATACGATCAACTAAGACGAGTATTGTATTGCAGATTTCACTTAGATTGTTTAGTTGATTTAGACAATTT
>MAYD01550938.1:0-10763 GCA_001909325.1 Ruellia speciosa
AATCAATTTCATATTAATCAAGTAAAGGGAGGCGGTGGAGGGTAATAATAATAATAATAATAATAATAATAATAATAATAATAATAGAAACTCAAGCTATATTTTAAATAATTGGGTACTTCGGCACTTTATTTCTAAAATATATATACATACTAAAATTCTAAAATTCACCAAATATTGTGGGGTTAAAATAATTTACACATTTAAGTCACTAATAAGAATTTACTAAAATATTGGGGATATTACAGATAGGGTGTTACATTTCCCTATGAGGGGTCAACGAACCCTAGATCAAGCTATTGATCTTGTGACTCGAGTGATAATTGAATATCCCCATATCGAGGAGTGGCTCAAGGGGCACTCGATTATCTTAGACCGATCAGAAGACCTCATCCTGAATGTTGACAAGATGTTATCAAAGATGATCAAGCACACAAATTTCTATGAGATGACAAACATCTTCAGGGAATTCAAAGGCCCTCTTAGACAAATGAAATAGAATTTAGAGAGCACAATTCAAATGTTGAAGCAAGAGAAAACAAATTTGCGAAAGTTAGGACTATCTATTGCCCCAACTGGAGGATCTACTCGACATGGACCTCGTGTTGAGGTATCCTCCCCAATAGCTTAAACATCATGTGTTAGCAAGGTTCCCGTCCCAACAGGACGGATAATATTTCTTTAAGTATATTGCATTGATGCTATCATGTATTTGATTTCCATTGTAATCAATAATGATATATGCACCATTACTCAATACTTTCTTGATGATGTACAACCCCTCCCATTAGGGGATCATTTTCCAAATTTACCTTCCTTTTTCACGATGGTAATATGGTTTTCCAAACTAATTCACCCACAGCAAACTTGTTGGGACGAACAGACTTATTATAGAATCGGGCTTGCCTTTGGGCTTCCCGATGTAGATTGTTAATGGCCCAAATTCTATTGATGTTGGTCTGCTCTAACTCTCGAACCAAACTTGTTCATGATCTTGGTTCGAGATCTGATCCTGAACAAGTACCCTTAGACTGGGCACTGTGATTTCCATATGTAGGACGACATCCTGACTGTAGGTCAAGCGATAGGGTGTGAACTCAGTGGCCACGCTTTGAGAATTCCAGCATGCCCATAAGGCTTTCGATAGGTGCTCATGCCATTTTCTTGGCTTGTCATCTATAATCTTTTTAATGATATTGATCAATTGTTTGAAGTCTCAGCTTGTCTATTAACTTGAGGATAATATGGTGTGAAGTACATAAAATGGATGTCAAATTGTTCGGCAAACAAACTGATCTTATCTCCTATAAACACTGTCCCCCTATCGGTTGTGATCGACTTGGATTTCGAACCGATGGATCAGATATGTGGTTACGAACTTCACCACCTCATCCTGGGTTACAATTTTCAGTGGCATTGCCTCGATCCATTTTGTGAAATAATTGGTTGCCACTAAAATGTAGGAGTGTTATTTGCTAGAGGGATGATGTATTTTGCCAATGAAATTCATTGCCCATATTTTGAAAGGCCATGGCTTGATTATGTAGTTCAATTCGGTCTCCAGTATGTGATTGAGATTGCCATGCCTTTGTCTGGCTTCACAACCCTTGGCAAACTTAATGCAATCCTCGAAAATGATGGGCCAAAAGTATCCATGTCGATGGATAGCCCATCGCATGTTCAGCCTTGCCCAGTGGGCACCACATATTCCATTATGGACTTCTGCCATCACAAGTCTGGCTTCGTCAGGTCCCAAGCATTTCAGCAAGACGTTGTCGATGGTACACTTACAAAGATTTGACCCGACGAGATTGTACTTTAATGCTTGCGCTTTGATCCTTTGATGAGCTCTGCTGACAGGGTTATGAAAATAATTGAGAATTTCTATTCTCCAATCGGTTGTTGTCGTCTGTGGATCCCTTAGTCTGGTATCTGAAGCTAGTGAAAATTATAACAAACATTGAAAGTTAACAAAAAGAGAAAAGTTGCTAAAAAAGGCAAGAACAAAATTAAAAAGCCAAAATAGTGAAAGAACAAATCAAAGCTTACTATTAGTAAAAATTGCAGTAAATACAGTAAAAACTCAGAAACATTACAATAAAAAGTTATAACTATGAAATAGAAAAAGATCACTAAATAAACTAAACTAACACTAGATCAAGACTATTCTAAGCTAAAATTGCATAAAAACAGTAAAAACACCAAAAATTCTAACCAAAAATTCTAACCAAGGACATCAAACCAAAAAAAAAATCAAAATAACTAAGAATTCTAAACAACTAAAATCAAAGCAATAAAAACTAAAGGAGACCAAAATGAATCCACAATGTGGATCCCAAGCCAAAATTTCTACATTTAACCTATCTGAAGGAAAACTATAAAGTCTGCCTCAAAGCTCTATTTCTTGCTGAAATATTGTAATGGGTGAAGGAGTGTCTTGAATCTTTCCCTAATTTGCTCTTTTATAGTATATTCTTCAAGATATTGCATTTCAGTCCCTAGGTCTTGAATATATTCTTGTCCTGCCTTGAATCTGCATTGGTAACTCAATAAGTTAGGAAATGGAATATGGAATCTTAAGTTAACTTAAAACTCCCAATGATTCACAATGCATGAAATACAATGCCATGGTAACACAAAAGTCAGCAAGAGCTGACTCTTCGAAACAAAGAGTTAACTTATTTATCCCTTGCCAAGTTAAGATGATGTATGCACAGCCTTGGAGTTAAAATTTAAAAACAAAGGTAGCCCTTTGTTTCAAAACTGAAACTCAACAATCCTTAGCGTTTCGAAACTAAATGTTGGCGTTTCGAAACCTAAAGCTGACTCTTCAAAACTAAAGAGCTAAGATTTGGCTTGGCTTCTGAAATGGAAACTGAGGCATGGGAGTTAACTCTAGCGTTCCGAAACTCAACTTCAGCGTTTCGAAACCTAGAAATTAACTCAGAGTTAACTTTGAGTTTCCAATAAAAATAAGTTAACTTTGATGAGAGTTTGTGTAACGTCCCGAAATTTTAAAGCCATTTCAGAGCGTTACTGCCGTATAAGTAAATCTAAGCTATTGGCCAATTAACTTAGAATCCCTGATACAAGGCCGGGTTACAACACACAAGAGCACATTGTCACATAATGATTCAATTATCTTAGTTCAGTCTTACATGCAAAAGCAACAACAAATAATCAACCAACAAGTACATTGTATCCATAAACATGCCTTTAATACCAAAACCATGGAATTGATCAACAATCTCAGCATATCCGGGCTCTCTGCCCTAATCCAGCCAAACTGGCTATCAACATGTCAAAACGACATAATAGTAACCTCCAACCCTAACAAAACCAATGGACAAATACGAACATGAAACAAGAACAAATAACCAAGTACGAATGCAGCCTATTCTATAACTTCCCTCTCACCCCAAATCCCACTACTATGCAGTTGTGCCTCCGTGAGGATCTATAAAAGAAAAGTAAAGTGGTCAGTACAAAGTACTGAGCAAGAGAATACAATGCATGGGGGGTACGGGGTAAACAAGATAAAATAGGAATAAACAAGCAATACATGACACCGTCCCATACCGGTGCTTCAGTTACATAAAACATACACTTATGCACGTGATCCATGACCTAACATACACCTATATACCCTATATGAAATGCAATGCAATGTAATGCCTAGACCGGCACCTACCTACTGCCTTTACTGGCAGTGAAACACGCCTTTACTGGTGACCTGCAGTCCCTGCCTTTACCGGCAGAAGGGGACCTCCGGCATGTCTTTACTGCCATGCTAGGCGATGCAGAAAACACTAGACATGACTTTACCGCCAAGCCAGAATGCAAATGAGACCATTGACATGTCTTTATCGCCATGCCAGGAATGCATATGAGACCCTGCCTTTACCGGCAGACAATGAACATGAACACGACTCGACCGCCGTAACCACTAATACACATACTAATCATGGTAACACACAGGCAAGGCTTGCCATAGCCACAAACCGGCTTCATGCAGTATCGTGCATAATCATCTCAATCAAGGAGTAAATTAGGTAACCTATTCACCTAGGTTCACATGCCACTAAACTGCCCTATTAGATTTTGAAGGCTCGTGTAATTCAAGATTCATCAACCTAGATTCAAAGTTCCTAAGTCCTTACAATTCACACATGGAGTCCAAAGCATCAAGACTTATCATCTATCAAGTCTAAGAATCAGGGCAACATACGTCATCCAGCTAAACACAAGCTCAGAAGAAAGGTGGAATAAAACAGCATCACACAGCCAAAGTCTGGCAGAGGCGCGGTTCAGGAAGACTGTGCCCGTTGACAGCACGCCCTCCCGTTAGGACCGCACTATCCAAGGCACGGTTCTGAAGTCGCAATCCACCAGGACCGCGTGCTCGACTGCGCATGTACGGTCCAGATAGTTCATCTCTCGACTCATTTCGGGCATGAAAATCAACATATGAAATACATTGTAAACCTTTACCTGATACCTTGGGAGCATTTTTCTTCAATCGACGAGCTTCGAAACACCCACAAACACTTCGTAATCCCCTGACGAACGTTCAACCCTAATCGACAAAAATCCCCAGTTCCACCATAAAAAAACAATCCTCAACCCTAGGAAAAGATGAAATCCAACCTAAACGACTTACCTCGATCTCTTGGTCGGATTGGAAACAACCGAACACTTCGATTCGCAAGTTGGGAGTTTGGATTTTGAGAGCACAAAAGAGACACGGGCGACAGTCAGTAAATTGATCTGCAATACAAATGAAACTAGGCTAGGGTTGAAATGTATAAAAGCTGAACATCATGGGTCGAACCCCATCGAACTGGGCTGAGGCTCTCGCTGTCCCCGGCTCGCGGTCCTTGCAGACCGCACGTTCGACCGCGCTTCGGCCAATGGGTTCGGGACTTTACATTCCTCCCCCCTTAGGGACATTTTGTCCTCGAAATGAAAGATCAAAGAGAAAGGCTGGATCAGAAATTACCTCAACAAGAAACTCACAGGTCAAGATCCGGATACTTGGTCCTCATAGATTCCTCTGGCTGCCAAGTGGCATCATCTCTTCCATGCCTCGACCACATCACTTTAACCATTCGAGTGGTCTTGTTCCTCAACACCTTCTCCTTTTCATCAATAATGGCTATGAGATGCTCCTCGTATACTAGACTCTCATCCAATTCAACCTTGTCGGGTTGAATGATTTTGCTAGGGTCGGACACGAACTTCCTTAGTTGAGAAATGTGAAACACATTGTGGGCTCGCCCCACCTCCATCGACAATGCTAACCGATAAGCCACATTCCCAACTCTCTTGGTAATCTTGTAGGGGCCTACGAAATGTGGGCTCAACTTGCCTTTCTTGCCAAATCTCCTCACACCTCGAACAAGCGACACTCTCAACAACACGAAGTCCTCCACCTCAAACTCAAAATCTCGGCGACTAAGGTCTGTGTAACTCTTTTGCCGATCTTGTGCGTCCTTCAGCCGACCTCGAATCATCCTCACTAGCTTCGCTGTCTGCTCTAACAACTCCTGACCCAACACGATCCTATCTGAAGGATCATCCCAGCACAAGGGAGTACGACATCAACGCCCATACGATGCCTCAAAATGTGCCATCTTGATACTCGACTGATAGCTGTTGTTGTAAGCGAACTCAACCAAATCCGACCGATCTTCCCAACTACCTTGGAAGTCCAACATACATGCTCGAAGCATGTCCTCCATAGTACGAATTGTCCTCTCAGTCTGCCCATCCGACTGGGGATGCCAAGCAGTACTCATACTGATATGAGTCCCAAAGGCTTTCTGAACGTCCTTCCAAAATTGCGACAAGAATCGCAAGTCTCGGTCTGACACAATCTCCTTAGGGACCCCAAATATCCTCACCACATGCTTGATATATGCTCGAGTCAACTGCTTCATACTCCAATTCAACTTCATGGGAATGAAAACCGCACACTTGGTCAATCTGTCCACCACTACCCAGATGGTGTCCATGCCCCGCCTGGTCTTAGGAAATCCAGTCACGAAATCGATCGATATCGATTCCCATTTCCACTCGGGAATATCCAGAGGCTGCAATAATCCCATAGATCGCATATGCTCGACCTTAACCCTTTGGAAAGTTGCGCACCTCGCCACAAACTCAGCCACATCCCTCTTCATATTGTTCCACTAGTAGCTCTGTCGAAGGTCCTTATACATTTTGGTCACATCTGGGTGTACCGAATACTGTGTACTATAGGCCTCCTCCATCACCCTATCTTTTAAATCCTTACGCACACTAGGTACACACCAATGATCTCCACAATGAAGAATCCCTCGAGCATCCACTCGAAATCCGGGAGCTCGTCCCAACTGAATCTTCGACTTCAGGGTCGCCATTTCCTCATCCCCACTCTGACTCATGGTAATCTCCTTCAACAATGAAGGAGAAGCCACCATGGCATGCACACACTGCCTAACTCCACCATGAGGCATCAACACAATTTCTATTCTCCTAAACTCCCATCTCAATTCCATGGCCATCACCAATGACCCCACTGTATAGTGCTCCTTCCTACTCAATGCATCAGCCACCCTAATCGCTTTGCCCTCGATGTACTGGATGTCTGTATCATAATCTTGCAGAAGCTCCAACCATCTCCTCTGTCGACCACTCATGTGCTCTTGAGTATACAGACATCTCAAATTCTTGTGGTCAGAAAAGATCTTACTCTTGGCTCCATACAAGTAGTGTCGCCAAATCTTCAAAGCGTGTACCACTGCAGCCATCTCCAGATCATGCATAGGATAATTTACCTCATGTGACTTCAACTGTCGAGAGGCGAATACAATAACTCTCCCATGCTGTATCAACACACACCCCAGTCCCCTGTAAGAAGCATTCGTATAAACCTCGAACTCCCCAGAATCATCCGGAAGCACTAACACCGGGGCCTTAGTCATTGCCCTCTTGAGCTGCTCAAAGGCTCTCTCACACTCTCCATCCCATCGGAACTTGATATCTTTCCTCAACAGTCTAGTCATAGGCTGTGCTATCCTCGAGAACCCATCAGTGAAGTGACAATAATACCCTACTAATCCCAAAAAGTTGCGAATCTCACTCACATTCGTCGGGGTCTGCCACTTCAATACTGCCTCTACCTTTGCTGGGTCCACTGAAATCCCAGCACCAGAGACAATGTGCCCCAAGAAAGGCACATTCTCCAACCAAAACTCACATTTCGAGAGTTTAGCATACAATTTATGCTCTCTCAGTGTCGTTAACACAGTCTTCAGGTGTTTCTCATGTGCCTGTCGACTGAGGGAGTAAACTAGGGTATCGTCGATGAATACCACCACACACCTGTCTAATAACTGCCTGAACACTCGATGCATCAGGTCCATGAAAATCGCTGGCGCATTTGTCAACCCGAATGGCATAACTGTGAACTCAAAGTGGCCATACCTCATCCTAAAAGTAGTCTTAGGCCAATCCGCCTCAGCCACTCGAATCTGATGATAACCAGACCTCAAATCAATCTTAGAAAACACACAAGCACCCCTCAGTTGGTCAAACAAGTCGTCAATACGAGGTAGAGGGTACTTGTTACCGTAATATGATTCAGTCCCCTATAGTCTTTGCACATTCTCATGCTCCCATTTTTCTTTTACACAAACAACACTGGTGCGCCCTAAAGTGATCCACTGGGCTGAATATACCCCTTCTCTAACAACTCTTGCAACTGAACATTCAGCTCCTTCAACTCTGCCAGAGCCATAAGATATGGTGCCTTCGAGATAGGAACAGAGCCAGGCATCAGCTCAATAGAAAAATTGATCTCCTGAATAGGTGGAAGACCCGGAATCTCCTCAGGAAACACATCCCTAAATTCAGACACTATAGGAATCTCAGAGACAGCTTAGACCGCTGCTCTCATGTCATGCACCTGACATAGACAAGCAGGATAACCCCTACGTATAAGAGAAGCCATAGACAACACATAAATAATTTTGATGTCAGGCTGAAAAGGAATAGGATGGTATGAGACATAAGTACCGTAATGATCTCAGAACAAAATTCGTGGAATCCCACAGTCCAGACGAGCATGATGGCGTACCAGCCAATCCATGCCAAGGATAGCATCAAAATCTGCCAAACTGAACACCACGAGGTCATCCATGAAATCCCAGCCCTCGATGGTCACCACAGTATCAGGCAGCATATGATCACACACTCGGATCTCACCCGAGGGTAGAGAGATTGGAATCCTATGTGGCACCAGTGGCCCTAACTTGTGCTTCGCACAAAATCAGCAGCTATGAACGAGCACGAAGTTCCAGAATCGAAAAGCATGAATGCTGGTTGGGTCGCAACAACAATGGATCCTAAGGCATTACAACAGGAATATAGACATCCTAGTTCTCGCGAATGATAAGGAATAAGGATACGAATTTTAAAGAAAAGCGCAAAAATGAAACGTACCCGCCATCACATCATCCTGGCGATCAGCATCCGCCCTCTGAATAACATTTAGGCGGCCCCCACGCCTAACCTGAACTTGTCTAGTCTGGTCTGTAGCCAAAATTGCTCTCTACTATTGCCCACTCTGCTGAGCCAATGTGCAGTCCCTCTTGAGGTGGCCCACCCTGCACGAGGCTGTCCCTCAACGCCTCTGCCTCTGCCTTCGACCTGCCCACCACCTCTACCAACAATCCTAAGGCACCCTCTGCCCCTCTGATCCCTTGTCTAACGGGCCTCTCTCTCCCTCTTTCTGCTCTGCCAGACCCTACGCTCATCAGCCTTGCCCCTCTCTGTAACGCCCCCAAATTCAAAAGCCTTTTGGGCTGCGTTACCGCCGTATTAGCCTGCCTAGACTGGTCGCCAGTCAGTCTAAACGTTCTAATACAAGGCGTACGTATCTTCTTTGCCAGAACAATTATAATAGATAATTGTTATTAATCAAAAGGATTTGTACAAAGATCAGTACATCATATTTTCCTAAACATAATCATACTATTCTTTTAATATGGTTCGCTCAGAACCCATCCCTGCGTGCAGCTGCGTCTCCGGAAGGATCTACACACACACAATCACACACAAGGGGTTAGTACCAAGTACTGAGCAAGGGAATACATGAGTAAGGAAAATGGGGTATTAAATACAATCATAACAGCGCATAATAGTAAATCATCCCATCATACCACATATCATCCACACAGAACATCCACGAATGCACGTGATACATGGCCTAGCATACACCTATCTATCCTATATGCAATGCATGCCTAAGCCGGCATCTAAACCTGTGGAATAGAATTCCAGCAACCCAAGGTAACAGCACGTCACCCTCCAGGGGATATCTTTCCGACCCTATATCCACCTGTGTTATACCGCAGGATCGGGCAACCCTATATCAACCTACTAAACCACAGGACCGGCTCCCCTACATCGACCTGCCACAGGACCGGGTCATCAACCTAAGGTAACGGCATCACATCACCCTCCAGGGCGCACCAGGAACCTACCCGAAATCCTCCGCCTATGGTCTGGCGAAACCTTGCCAATGGTCTGGCGAACATCCTCCTGCGAATCATCGCTAGGAAACAAATACATGGATCGACTATATCGATAACCCACGGAAATTCTATCATCATCACGCTCAACCAACGTACATACCTCTCACGGTATCATAGCCTACCTAGGCTACACGTCAGATAGTATCATTAAGTCCACTCTTACCGAGTCATAGGTTAGGTCCAACCTATATCTAAACCTACCGGGACTTTATACGGAATTCCGGTTTCGGTCATTAGGATAACATCACATCCACAAAGCCTACTGACAGAATACAGGCTTCCTATCCATGGTCACAGGGTCATTACCAGGTACCAGTCCACAACCATACACATATATATATACATATATATAACAGAGTCATGACTACATATCAAGTCACCATATATGTGTATATATATATACAATAAGAGAGTCATCACAACATACCACGAGGTCAATCCCCTCCCGATATATATATATATAGTCACTGGGTTTCCCAAAATCATAGACCACGTCCGCAATCACGGGAATAGGCCACTACCGGCCCTCCCAGTCGGGAGACAACTATCCTCGCTACAGAACACTGGGCTTCCCAGGGTCCCTGGCCATGGTTCAACCATGCCTTCGACCGAGGGAATAGGTCGCACACGGCCATCCTAGTCTTCCATCAGGTAATAAGACAAGAGAAGCTTACATCAACGGGGTACCGTGGAAGAATTCGTCCACTTACTCCCCTAACATGGCCTTGATCCCGGTCATCAGATCTTTCTGTCCTGACTTAAATATGCCAGTCTATTCATAGCGCTGGCCTATCCCGCCAGATCAATATGGCCTTGCCTCGGTTGCCAGTCCGACATAGCCTCGACTGAAATATGCCAGGCTATTTGGTCTGGTTTACCTTTCGCCAGGCCGACATGATCTCGACGTTCATGCCAGTCCAAACACGGTCTCGACTTTAAGTCCTAATGTCAAGATCTCGACACCGTCTGCCAGGCCACCTGAGAGGGGAAGGGAACCTCCTCCCGGGTATCCCGAAGAAAAGAAAAGAAAAGAGAATCGGGGGAGAGAGAGATAGCATCATCACGACATAAATGAAATATACATAATAACCATACATAAGGGGTAGGGACTCAATGTAAACCCTGGCCTGATATATTCTTGGTTCCACTCGGACGAACCTTCCCACGATGCCCGGTTTACGGTTT
>MAYD01551006.1:0-12744 GCA_001909325.1 Ruellia speciosa
TCAAGTGTCAGTATCCAATGCTGAAAATTATACTATTTTCGGGACAATTAATAAAAAAAACAGAAGTAGTATATATTAAACTGTATAGATTATATTCTAAGTTGGCATACATATTTAATGCTGAATCAAATACAAACACATCCTTCTACTCAAACATGCATGTCGTTATCTTATTCAACTTAAGGCTGATCTCTTATAACTTGTTTGATGGAAAGGATTTGAAGTGAAAGGAGTGGGAGAGAGACGTTGTTATTGTGATATTCCAGCCAAAAATGATTTTGGAAAATAATTGAAAGTCCAAGAAAATAGAGCAGATATGGCCGAGACTCATCAAACGAAAAAGCTCAAAATTAATAAGATCAAACTAGAAAGAGATCACAGGGCCATGACATAAGATGTGGATGAACTCATCCAATTCAGGTGAATTTGGCCCTGCTCGCCTGGCTCGCCCGCTCTAGCTTGTAACCCCCCCACCTTCCCAGTGGGTGCGCCACGCCGTACTAGCTAACCTAAATTAGTGGTCAATTAACTTAGGTTCAGCAATACAAGGCAGGTATGACTCGAACCATGTATACAAGTAACTACATAAGGTTCTCAATTCCGAGTTAAGTATTTTCGGATAGGGAAAGCAGAAAACATTTAAAACCTAAGATCGTATCACATCACAGTGTCACAGACACACCAAGTCAAAATGCATAAGTAATATCGCGCTCCGACCACCTACTGAGAGAAGCTAGTAAATACAAAAGCAGTCAACAGTTAAAATACATAAAGACGATCCTATCTAGTGCACTCGCCCGACCCCAGACGTATACGCATGATCATCATCAGTACCTGAAAACATGTAACACACACGGGGGTCAACATATGCTGAGCAAGGGGTCCCCCAACAGAGAACATATATCATAATATACAGTAAGGAAAGCAATACTGTTAACCAACTCACCTGTCCCATACCAGGCGTTCGGTTAACAGTAGATAAATAAATAATGAAATGCGAATGATGCATGAATCCTAACGTCCATCTATCTATCATAAATGCAACACAGAAGTGCCTATCGCGTATTCTATCGTAAAGGGGCATCGTTCTTGGCCCGCCCAGGACCCTTCCCATATACCGGGGTATCACAACGATACAAGCGCAGGGGACCGCATCCCAATATCCGTCATACACACTGGAACTCGTGGCATCACACGGGCCGAACACATGCGCATATAAAGTCAGTAGTCACACAACCCATACCGAAAAGCCACTCTGGGGGTTTATCAACTCGCACATAAGTAATCACTCAGTAATTCACAGTTAGACCAGAACGATACGCACACAAAACCACCCCAAAGGGTTTGTTCTGAGTAAAACCACAAGCATCAACGGTAAGCATTAGTCGTAACCACATCACAACCCAACCACACGGGGATTCACCCAACCCCGTGCGGAAAACATGATCAAGAACCATCACGGATAGTCATCATCGTCAGGACCCGAAATCATAACATACCATGCCCAAACGGGGCCTTTATCGTAAAGCAACTCTATCTCAGGCCAAACGGGCCAAATCCACAATACTCATACGGCCAAACAGGCCAACACATTACTCTGGTTATAAATCACTGACGTACTGAAACGTAATTCAAATGTGCGCATAGATTAAAACAGGTAAGGTTAGGTAGTCCTACAACCTTTATTAACCTTAATCTAACATGTAAAAAAAGTCTATAAGCTCTGGAATGATAAAGCAGAAAATCAGAACCAACCCAAAAACCCATTGTCAGAGCCGCGGTCGCCCCACCGCAGTCAAATACTGCGGCACCAAAATCGCGGCCAAATTGCACCAAACTTTCCAGATCACAAAAACAGGTTAAATGCTTCCTAATGATGCAAAAAAAACCCCTTGCCTGGATATTTTGATCTGATGAACACTTGGATGAAGGAAGTGAAAACCCTAATGAAGTTGATGAAGCAGCCAGGTTCAAGGAGGCCTACCGAATTCAACACTCAACCAATCAAAAATCTAAAAAGTGTATAGGAAACTAGAAAGTAAGGGCTACAATTTTGATGAAGACACTAACCTCGAATTCAAAGTGGAAAAGGCCGAAAATTGGCTGTGAAGAGAGCTCCTTGCTTATTCAAATTCTGAAACAGAATTTTTTTGAAACTTTGAGCTCGATTTCCTTGATGATCCAAACTCCAAATCCAAAAACTAAATCAATGGAATTATAGTACTAAATGTGTACTTTGATTTACCTGAAGACACCTTTCAAAAATTTCTCCTCCTTCCTATTGAAAATCAGCCCCAAAGTCACCTACTGGTAATTCAAGTCTCCTATGTGCTTCTTTAACCAACCTTCTCTCTGGACTTTATCCGTAATCTATGGATGGGAAATGGATGAATAAGGGATGATACACGTATACATAGGGATAAGACTCAAAAAGTAGCCGCCTACAATACTGCGGTTGCCACTGCAGTATTCCTACCACGACCCTCAATTCGGTTGGGTTCAAATGAAGCTCTGAGTATTTAAAGTATAATGGCACAAGAATTACCTGAATATGTCAGATAGATAAGAAGATACACGCTAATCTGTACTCATACGTACAAGTTCATCGCGTACGACGAGGTTCCATCACATACTATCAAGACAATGACTTAGAATTCGAAATTTACGGGATGTTACCAGCTTGTCCAGGAGAGGGTGACCTAAGGCAGGCAAGCCCCACCCCCTTTTGGGGGTTGGGTCGGGTTTGTTTTGATTTTTTTCTTTTTTGCTCTTGTGATCTAGATACTTGAACATAAAAAATATTTTTCACGTATTTATTGGAAAATTAAGTGTGGCTAATCAGTGGTCATTTAGGATAATTATTGAAGCCAATGTAATAGCCAAAGGAATAATTTTTATAATAACTGGTGGAATAAATGAGACAATGTATGTGGGTCCTTGAAGCTCAGGTTGACGTTGTTGGGTTTAGGTGGGGTCAATTGCACAATTTATATGTTTTATTTTCTGGTTATCTGAATGACAAACAAACACATAAAACGCGTAATTGTTCGTTTGGTAGCATAATTATGCACCCAAACACATTTGATATACTATACCTCGAAAAGTTTCATTTAATCCACTAACTGACTAATTTTGAGTCTGAATGGTCCTTTTGAACTTAATGACTCAATTAACACCTTAATCGCCACGTGGTAGCCAAATTAGCACATAAGTGTCACGTAGACACTACATGTATGCCAGATGTACGCTATGTGAGTATTTTGTACCGACAAATAAATTGTGTAGAGAATTATATAGCAAATTCCAAAAAATGTAAAAAAAAAAATTATTTTGTAAAATTTTATTAATTTTTAAACATATTAATTTAGTACTTTATTAGTTTATTGTTTAAATATTTTAATTTCCTAATTTATAAAATTATTAATTTATTAATTTATAAAAAATATTTCATAAAATTTATTTTATAATTTCTACTAAATTTTATATTTTAAAATTAATTTGGGTATATAAAATAGATTTTTATTTTTTAGAATTCGCTATATAATTCACTACACAAATTATTTTATGAAATTTATTAATTTATAAAAAATATTATTAATTTATAGATTTATAAAAATTTATTAATCCACATTGTGTACATCTGGCATACATGTGGCATCCAAGTGACGCTTATATGCTAAATGGTTGTCATGTGACGATTAAGGTGTTAATTGGGTTATTAAGTTCAAAAAGGATCACTCGGACTCAAAATTAATAAGTTAATGGACCAAATGAAGTTTTTCGATACATAGTGTACATATTGTGTTTGGATGCATATTTATGGTACCAAATGAGCATTTATTCGCATAATTAAAACACACAACAAAAAATAAATAGAACACATAATATTTGTTTACCTAGTTCGGTTCACCGGCCGACGTTTGGGTGATACCAATCTAGGCTCAACTTCACTAAAACAGTAGTATTGAGTTTTTAGTTGTATACCTAGAGGTCAATAGTTCGTATGGTGTTCTTAAAGGTAAGCCATCATATCTATTTAATTTTACAAGGACTTTGTGCATGTCATCTACAATACGGTTTAACTTAAGCATGTGTGCAGCAGATGGAGGATGGAGGATGGAGCCCATGGTTGGGGTTTGGTGTGAATTCCTTGACAACATATAGTTGTGTTTCTTTTTCAAATTGTAAGCGAATCTTTGCTTCACACCCTATTTTTTATGTATTCTTTTGCGCACCTTTCTTTCTTTCTTTCTGATATTTTGTTTGCATGTAGAATTATGTACAGTGTTGGATGTGGCTTGCTTCCATCTTTAGGGTTGCAGCTTATGCACTGCACCCATCTATCAACCTTTTTTTGGCAATCATTTTTTATTGAGAATCCTTTGGAATGCGCATATGCACAATAAGCTCCATGTGCTTCATCTGGTGTTTGAAACTTCATGCATGATGTTCCAGTCAATGGAATCTAGATGAATTTATGAGAAACAAAAGAATTGATTGTTAGTTCACCTAATTGTTTAATATGCTTGATGAATTGTCTAATTAATGTTAGTAATTGTTGAAAGTTTGATTTATGTTTTAAAATATTGGATTAAGGGTTTTATTTTAATTGTTATATGTTCAATTAGTTTGCTATTATGTTGAAAGTGCAATGCAATATAGGTTAGTTATTTAATTTGATCCTATAGTTGTTTAATTTCATATGGTTTTTTGTTTAATTGCTCTACTTCTATGTATAGGTTAGTTGTTTATTTGATCATGTAGTTGTTTAATTTCACATTGTTTTTGCTTAATTGCTCTATTTATTTGTTGAAGCTATCAATGATATTTTTAATTTTCTGTGTATAAGTTAGTTGTTTAATCTAATCATATAGTTGTTTAATTTGACATGATTTTTGTTTAATTGTTCTACTGATTTGTTGAAGCTATCAACGAGATTTTAACTTTCTGTATATAGGTTAGTTGTTTAATTAGGTCATATAGTTGTTTAATTTGACATGATTTTTATTTAATTGCTCTACTGAATTGTTGAAGCTATCAATGAGATTTTAACTTTGCATATAGGTTAGTTGTTTAATCTGATACTACACTTGCTTAATTTCACATGGTTTTTGCTTAATTGGTCTACAAATTTGTTAAAACTATCAATGAGATTTTAACTTTCTGTGTATAGGTTAGTTATTTAATGCATTGTGTTTGCACTATTTTCTACTAGTTTATTTTCATAAAAAATGATGATATTGTTTAATACATAGCAATTATTGAAATTAAATGTCTACTTATGTAAAGCTTTGTAAATCATAATTGAATTTGAGTAGTTTGATTGCACATGTTTGCAAGTTTTCTGGATTTTCTATTGCACAGATTTTTTCTGTTGAACTTGTGATTGTGTGGCTAGTTTTTGTTTCCTGCATTGCTATGGTTGCTTCAGTAATTTCCTTAGGCTCGATTTGTGATTGCTAGCACTCTATGGTTGCTTTAGTGATTTCTTCACTGATTGCTTCAGTGATTTTCTAATTCCTGAATTCAATGCTAGCCTTTGGTGATTGCGAGCTCGCTATGGTTAATTTTGTCATGCATAATGGTGTTGCCATGGATTATCACGGTGAAATCAAAAGAGATTTTGCTATCGTTTGTAGGTTGGAAAAGTGAATATGTAGGTGTTTTGGTTTAAATTTGTAGTTTTACTATTTTAACCTTAATTTAATCCTAATCTTTTATTTGTGCAGGTGATCCAATCGTGTACAGTGTTTCAGCTGATCTGAAATTAGCAGTGTCAATCGCTAATCTGTAGGGAGCAATACCTGTAACACCCTGTAAATTTAGAACCTTAGGACCTTGTTCTATCGTTTTGTGACTCAAGGACCTCGTCGAGCGAGCGAAACGTGTACATAGAAATGAAGATTGGCACGCATCTTCTTATCCGATTAGCATCTTGAGGTACTTCTTGTACCATTGTACTCCTGAGATTTAGAGCTTCATTTGAACATCACCGATTAGGGCTCGCCGTTTGGGGCCGCGATATGGAAACCGCGGCGGAATACCGTAGGAGTTGAGTCGGCTGTTTTTAGACTTATCCGTGCATATAGGTGACATTTGGCACCTCTTTGATTCATTCCGTCCACCACTTAGCATATAATCTTGAGAGAAAGGCATGAAGAAGCTAGGATGTGGCACATGAGTTATCAAGTAGCTCACTTTGGAAGGATTTTTCATTAGGAAGAAGGAGGATTTTCACCAAGGTTTCTTCAAATAATTTGTAGTCTAGACTTAGTACTTCAATATGCATGGTTTACTTCTTGATTTGGAGTTGGCAGCATAGAGAAAATCACCCTCGAAGTTGACCCAAAATTCTGGAATTTCAGTTTGAAGAATCAAGTAGCTCTCTTCAAAGCCGATTTTTGATAGGTTGTGGTTCGAATTCGAGGTTGGTGCCTTCATAGGAATTGTAGCCCTTGTTTCCTAATTTCCAGAACTGCTTTTAGATTCTTTATTGGTTGAGTATCGAATCGTGTAGGGTTCTTTGAAGCTGGCTGTTTCATCAAGGCAATTAAGATTTCTTCAATCTTTCAACAAGTGTTCATCCCATTTAAACAACCAGGCAATGGGTGTTCTATATGTTTTTAGGAAGCTTTTGTGATGTTCTTTTGATCTGGAAAGTTTGGTTCAGATTGGCTCGGCTTTCGTTGTAATACCCCGTATTACTAGGCATTAATTAGAATGATTAATTAATTAGACCGGGTTAATTAATCGAATTTTTATGAGGAATTTAAATTTTTCCGAGATTATTTAATGCTAAATAATTAATTAAATAAAATCGGAGAGGCGACGAATAGAAAATCAAAAATTATGAATTTTTGAAGGATAATTCATGCATGGAATTGATTATCGTATGGAATAATGAAATTTTACTCAGCGTGAGAGACTTAGCACATTCAGCAACTTTGACGAGTATTTTCCTTCAATGGCGAAAATTTTAATTATTTGTCGAGAATTTTAATTATTTTTAATACTCGCCATTTGGTGCATTTCACCTCCAATACTCGCCAAATTTTGCATGCGGGCTATTCTCAACATATTGAAGACTTCCAGCACATTCGGCGAGAATTCTGCCTCAATGGCGAGTATTTTGTCGAGAATTTAATAAAACTCTAAATACTCGCCGAATGCCTCTTTTCAACTCAGAAACTCGCCAGATTCTTCCTGCGTGTTATTCTCGACTTATGGAAGACTCCCAGATTATTTTCTTTCATTTTAAGCACTTATCATTCTTTAATATTTTTGGAAAAACTCGCCCCATTTAATTAACTGTCCAGATTCAGTTTTAGTCTATTTTTGGTAATCAAATCTTCTTGATTTAATTCGGATTTATTCGTTCTTTGTAACCATTAAACCCTAGTATTATTTAAACTCATTCCTTAGGGTTTCAAGCCGTTTCTTCTCATTCCTCCCAATTTACTTTTCATCTTATTCCTCATCCGCCTCCTCTCACAAACTGCATCCGATCGAAATTTCGAGCAAGACCAATCCGTCGTTTCAATTCATCGATTCAAGGTAATTGAATTAACCCGTACCAAATTGATTTCAATTATTTGTTTTGTCATCCAATTTATCAAAACCAGTTTCCATGCAATCGACCATGGAAAACTGTGATTTCCTAAATTTATGATATCCGATTGTGATTATTGAAAAGGGTTAGAAACTCATTTACTTTGGTTTATTCATGTTAATGGAATAGGAACCCAATTTGGTTTTGTCCACTGAATTTCCATGCCACTATTTGTTTCCAGAATTTCTAATATACTCATGGTTTTATTATTATAAAATTTGATATTAGAAACCCATGAATAATAGTATGTTGATGTTAATTATTAAGAGTTATGTTTTCTACAATTTCTGGAATTTTTGGGCAATACGGAAGTATGAACAAAGTGAATTTGATGAGTATGAGTACTCAAAAGCTTATGAACATGTTACAACCTTGACGTTATGGGCTAATCAGCCTTGATTCATTGTTCAGTAGTGAGATCGTGACTTGGGCGAGAGTTGTGGCTTATTAGGACACTTTGGCGAGAGTTTGGCTTGTTGGCGAGAATTATTAAATACTCGCCGAAGTGCTTAAAAATTCGCCAAGGTGGAGTCTGTCCTTTCGAAGCTTAATACTCGCCTAAGACAAATCTCCTATGAATTAAATTATTTGACTGGGATTTATTTAGAGTAATTAAATACTCAAATACTCGCCCAAAGAGTATTTCCTTTAGAAAATAATTGGACTCATTATCAGTCTTGATTTCCTCAAATGATACTCGAATTAATGGATTATTCACTGGACAATTTATACTTTCCAAGTGATGCAATACTCTCCAGTCGACTTCGAGAACTAATTATGGACAATGATACTCGAGATTTTACGGGAATAAATATTAAATGAATATGATATGATTAATTATCCCAAGTTCCTCAAATAATGATTCATGGATTTCCAAACTCGATTAATTTATTAAATAATTAATTGAGCAACCATTTATGATTAATGAACTATGATACCCGGATAATTAATTAGGGTCATGATTATGTAGGCTCTTCCGATTAAGACTCGCAGCATAGGATTTGGATTTATTGTACGACAAGGCTTTATCAAGATTGTCGATAAAGGTATGGAAACATACATCGGGCAACCATAAGTCCTCATTAATGATTAAAGTGCCAAGTATTATTTGGCCGGGTAAATTTAAATAAATTGTCTATCATGAAATAATTTTATTCCTTTTATTTGCATAATATTCTTAATGATTAACTGTTTAAATGCTTGAATGATTTCTTTGTGACTATGTGTAATGTTTGGCATATGCATAAGACGCCCATTTAATCTGGATCCTTGTATGTAAGATACTAAGCATTCCAAAGCATGATTAAGGATCAATTATATCCTTGTGTTGTGCTAGGATTTGGGCATCACGAATTGAAAGATTAAGATGAATTAATCGAACGTTAATGCATCCTAAAAGATGTAATCACTTAAATTAGAAGGAAGAGTGGATCATGTCGGTTTATGCTTTTGGATTGGCCATCTTAAGCTTCGGTTATGTTTTTATCTAGAGAAATCAATTATCTAGTTATGATTCATGTTCTACTCATCGGGGGTAGCTCTCCTTACATGAGGTTTGCCGGTAATTTAAGAATGGTAGGGGTAAGGGATAGCAGTCGTATGGGGTGCGACGTACGGAATCAATCTGCCCCTTACTTGCGTACTCAAAGGGTAGGTGCGGGCTAACGAAGATTAGTTACCCTATCGAACCCGAATGGAGACTGCATCTGTCTTATTGTATTGATTGGGTGATTCCATCTACACTAAACTTTGGTTCGTCAATGTTCATGTTATGTTAATCCACTCTGGTTTATGTCTGTTTTCCAGTATTTGTGGAGCACGCTAAGTGGGGGCTATCGGCATTGCACGCTCGGTAGTGTCCTGAGTTGTGCCGCGAATAGTCACGTGTGAGGCGGACATTAACTTTACGTATAAAAGCTTGGCTAGCAGTTCCAAGTATAAATACGTAAAGCACTTGAGTCTCTCCCAAGATTCGGAGGTCCAGGTGTTGCTTGTTGCATGTTTACAAGTCATGTTTTAAACTGCTCATTAAGCATTTTGAAAACTTGCATGGCATGGCATATTTCATTCAAGATTGTTGCATAAATGTTTGTAAGGATTCCAAGTCGATATTTATGGAGATGTTGGCTCGGCATCCCATGATGATTGCGTTGCACTATGCTAATGAATGATGAATGTTTTCCATACTTAGTCTAGTGACTAATGATGCTAATGTTTGCATCTCAGGTGATCACGAGAATCGCGAAGATTTACCTCCAATGAAGTAGGGGTTCGGGCTAGAACCCGTGGGATGTGAGGATGAGTGAATCTGTGTGATTATACGTGTCTTCACTAACCATTGTGGATGCAGGATTATATGTTTAACCTTGCTTTCATTATTCTGAACATTTAAACGCATATTTGTTTTATTCGGCTTGTATCATGGCCGAGCCCCGGTGTGGGACAGTTTTGAACTTTCTGATGTAATAACCTTTTGGGCTATTTGAACTTATTTTCCGCTATGTGCTTACGTGTCTATGTGTTATATGTTTTCCAAGCATGATGGCTGTGATCTTTGGGAGTTTGCTTCCTGAGACGCAGCGTACTCTGATAGGACGAGATAATGAATGAGCCTGTGCACCGAGCTTATTATGGGTTTAGGGCTAGATCTCACGATAAGTTAGGTGTGGCGGTAACATATCCGGTTTATGGAAATCGAGGTGTCACATTCGTGTCCATGGTTTCAACGTCCCTGGAGACGCAGTGAAATACCGCAAGAAACTGGGAGCAGCCTGGTTCGATATTCTCTGTGGTATTGGGTTGAGGGCGAATACTGCAGGGCATAGCAGTGAATTATATTTTGATGCACGATAGTTCTGACAATACCTATTTTCACATATGCGCGCTCAAAGTATAACTTAGTCTACGTTAGATTGACATCATCTGACATTGAGTACGCTTGACGTTTTAAACACGTTAATTGGGTATTGATACGAGAATAGAATTTGAAATGTCAACTGACGTGTATTTGGCCCGTTTGGCCGTGTGTGTGTGTGAACGATGTTTTGGCTTGGTGTGACGTGATACTATGGTTTTGGCCCTTTTGGCCACAAACTGACATGTTTTGCGATAAAAGCACTGTTTGAGCAATATGAGTTGTGATGCATTGAGTTTTGAAGGATGGGTAGTGGATTGATTGATTAAATGGTTGTATATATGTTTCACCCGTGTGGCCTAGTGTGCGTGTGATCTACGGTTGGCCCGTTTGGCCTGTGTTGTCTGATAATAGTTTTGGTCGTTGGCCACGTGTTGTCTTAAGCTTGTGGTTTGGCCCTGTTGGCCGCAGTGATGATTTGGATTTTGGAAAGGCCCCGAGGGGTAGATTTTTATGGTTTACCTTGTGAGGTTGTTGTGTGTTGCTAACATATGTGCGGATGTGGTTGGGTTAACTCGGCGATGTTACAGCTCACGCAAGGGCCTGGTTGTGTTTTATACGTGCATGTGTTATGAGTTGCCCGATTTGTGGGTGTGGTCACCACCAGGTGAGAGGCCTGGGGCATTTTACTGGAGTTTGCCTTACTATTGTCTAGGGAAGCTGGGTAGTCGCCTATATGGGATGCCCGGAGTGTTTCCTGGAGTTGACCTTACTATTGTCCAGACAGGATGCACGCTAGACATGCTATATGTTGTATTTAGGTTAGATAGGTGTATGTTAGGACTCACGTACCACTTGCATTACATTATTTACTAATTGTTAACTGAACGTCTGGTATGGGACTGGTGAGTTGGTTAACGGTGTAGCTTTCTTTACTTTCGGTTATTGGTGACTGCCTGTATTTTGGGGGACCCCTTACTCAGCATTTACTGACCCTCGTGCGTATTTACATATATTTCAGGTACGGACGAAGCGCATGCATAGACATCGGGGATTAGGGCGAAAGGACTGTAGATATTGTAGATAGTGTTCGTCTTGTCATACTATGATATTTTGACTGTTTTGTATATAGTAGTACTGTTACTAGGCGGTGGAAATGCGACGTTAATTATGTACAGATGTTGGAATGTGTTTGTCAACATGAACTTAGCTCTATAAACTTATGTGTTACAGTTTTCTTTATACGAAAATATCTAAGAATTGGGAACGTTATATGTCTTGCCTGTGTCATGTGGTTTGAGTCATACCGCATTGTATTGGTGAGCCTAAATTACCTAACCACTAGTTTAGGCAGGCTAGTACGGCGTAACGCACCCACTGAGAGGGTGGGAGCGTTACAATACCAAAGCTTGCCAAGATAATGTTATTAGATGTAAATACAACAAATAATTATCTTTTGCAAATTAAATTCCTGGATAAACAGTAAAACATATAGTCGACAAATTTCGGTTCACCCAAAAATATATGAAATGCAATTTTCATACACTGAAAATAGAAAATCATTATAGAAGCATATGATCTATAATCACCACAAGTCCAAATATGTTGAAGAAATGAACTAGACACCAATTGTCTTTGAACCCTCACCGTTGGACAGACTAAGGCTGGAGGACGTAGTGATGCTTCGATTCAAAGAAACCATCTGCGCCCTATGGAAACTCCGTTATTGCGGATGTGCAAGTGTGGGTATGTAGGGAGTTCATTGTGGTGGGGATGACTCTTGGGAGAGGTTATAAATAGTGGGAATTGTGCAGGTTCCTATTCCAACATATGTTATCTTCTCCCACTTGAATGCCTTCGCAACTTCATCGTGATGACCTAAAGCAGAAAAGGATCGCTTGGATGCAAGGGTAGCGTGAGGGTTACACGCGCCTCCGTGTAGGGCTGAGCAAAGACTGGATCTAACAATCGCAGATGCCATTGGAGTACATCATATCTTTCTCCCATTCAACAATGTCTTAACACCTAAAATGCAAATATCTATTAATTTCTTCATGGAATGAAACATAAACAAATTGATATTCTACATCATGATTCACGAATAATACTATAATAACTATGGAAAAAAGCTTATATCGGCCCACACAAAACAACAATACACATTAGTTTGACTGTAACATTTAATTAATTTGCCGAACATGAGTCATAATAATAATAAATAAATAAATAAAGTTAAGCATATCAAAATCGGTTAGGATATGGTGCAGACCATATCCTAATT
>MAYD01551054.1:0-10573 GCA_001909325.1 Ruellia speciosa
GGTGTTACAAGATGGTATCAGAGCAAACCCGCGACCGCGTGCTGGGCTGGGAGTACCAGTCAGCCGCCTAGCAGGGCAAAGATCCTTGGGGATCTGGAATGTGATCGAAGCTCAACGAGGACGTTGCGTTCTCAAGTGGGGGAGAATGTAATACCCCGGGACGGTGTGGCTTAAAAGGATTAAAGAACTACTCGTATCAACAAGGTGCACTTTTCTTTTCTGGTGACCATCCCATAAGAACTCCAAAGTTAAGCGTGCTGACCTTGGAGTAATTCTGGGATGGGTGACCCATTGGGAAGTTTCCCAGGGTGTGCGCGAGTGAGGCCAAAGCACACTGAAAAGAACCTGTGTTGATCTGTGGGGCTAGTCTTCAATCCCAGACGGTACGTAACCACTTCCGGCCCAGCAGCGGGCCGGGGTGTTACAGTGAGGATCTATAAAATGAAGCAAGGTGTCAGTACACAGTACTGAGTAAGAGATAAATAAGAGGGGTAAGGGAAAACAGTAACATAACAGATGAACAGATAAATAACAAGTAAATAGACAACATCACACCGTCTAATACTGGTGCTTCAACCACAACATACAAAGATGTATATGATGCATGGCCTAGCATACACATATCTACCCTAAATGCAATGCAACGTATGAAACTAAGCTAGCACCTAAATCCGAGCTATATGGCTTCCAACAACCAGGAGGACTGCTCGTCAACTCCAGGTCTGCTCCAGGAAATCATATCTCAGCCATCCCCACTACTCGTGGAGAAAGATATCCCGCATCGCTAATCATAGCCGTAAGGATCTACCATCCTAAATAGAGAAAGTAAATACACCGCGGTACGAGTACCAGAAGGATTTGCCGTCCCAACCAGGGAAAGAGGAAATGCAACATGTATTATGATCAAGCATAGCTCGCCACAGCCATGTACAGGCTCATGCAATCGATAACACTATCACGCTAAGTAATAGATTTCAAGCAACCTACAATAATAGCTTCACATGTCCCAGGCTTCTAGCTTACAAGATTCGTGGTTACTCTTGTTTAAATAATTTCAACAATCCATCCTAACTTCCAACCGTTAAAGATTTGATCCTTTTGCCTCATACTTATTCATTATACATATGTACGTCTTGCATTACTGCTCGATTAATTACTCCCACATCATAGTCCAATTAATCATCCAAGCCTAGGAATTCAACCAATACATAACAGTACACGGACGGGTAACACTGTGGTACTCAGCTGCGGTATTCACATACCGCGGGCAAGGCAGAGGCTCGCAGAAGGAAATACCCGCGAGATTTGTCCGTGGTATTTATATACCGCGAGCCAAAACCACGGCTCCTCGAGAATAGATTCCCGAAAATTGAGCTCTGTAAAATAAATACCATGGAGGAACAAAAACTCTTATTTAACCCTTACCTGGAAAGATATGATGCAAACTCCAATGCCTAAAGCTTTAACACCTGCACAAATCCCAAAATCTTCAACCCTACAAATAAGGGTCCACATTCAACAACCCAAACTTGGGTTTCAACAACATGCAATGAAAAACAACCCATTAAACTTACCTCCTCACCAAGGAATGATCCAACAAAACCTAAAATCTTCAACCTTCTCTTTGAGCACAAGTTTCTTAAGAGCACAAATAAAGAAACAACAGCTATGGAAGTATGGGAAATGATCAAGGGTTAGGGCAAATGGGTGAAATACTGTTCAAATGGGCCTAAATCCGATGTGCCAAGACTGGGCCCACCGCGGTATTCGACCGCAATTTGCCAACACCGCGGTCACGGCAGGGGATGTTCTGGGCGTTACATCCCTCCCCCTTCTCGTCCTTGAAATCAACACGATAAGAAAAAATAGAATTCAAAACTCACCTCAACTCGAACACTGCAAGTTGAAATCCAAGTACTTAGCTCGCATCGACTGCTCAATCTCTCAAATGGCATTCTCTTGACTATGCCTCGACCATAGGATCTTAACCATCTCGATAGTTTTGTTCCGCAAAACTTTTTCTTTCACATCAATCACTGCCACCGGATGCTCCTCATACTCTAAGCTTGCATCCAACTCAACCTTATCCGGTTGGATAATCTTGCTCGAGTTGGCTATAAATTTCCAATGTAAAGCCCGCGTTTTGACATTGGGAGCCGCACGGTCGAGGGGGCGCGGTCTTGGAGGACCGCCCCAAGGATCGCGGGTGCGGCAGGCGAGCCCAATGGGCTTCGATCCATTTTGTTCAGTATTTATTCATGAAGCCCTAACCCTAGCAGTCATTTTTCTGCAAGGATTTTTACTTCATGTCGCCCTTTACTCCATGTGCTCTCAAGGACCCTAGATTCCCCTCATTCGATTCGAAATTCTTGGGTGTTTCTATTCCATTCTAAGGATCGAGGTAAGTTATCCTCGATGTATTTTATCTTTTTCCAAGGGTTGGTGGCTGATTGATTTTGATGTCTACGGTTAAATTGCTCGTAGGAGGATTTCAAGTATTTCAAGAGTGTTTTTTGGCTTGGGAATTGAAGAAAAACGCGCCCTGACAATCAGGCAAGGGTTTACAATGATTTTTCGGTATAATTTTTCATGCCCGGTATGGATCGAAAACAACTGTGACTGTTCGTATGGGCACAATCCCCGGCACGGTTTTAGGGACCTTGCCATGTGTAGCGCTGCCTTATCTGGATCACGCGCAATTGACAAGCGCGGTCCTGGAGGACCGCGCCATAGACCGCGCGTCAGCTAGGCCCTAGCTGTGCGATGCTGTCTTGTTCTAGCTTTTCTGAGCTTGTGTATAGCTGTTCCTTGATGGATGACATAGGATGCCCTGATTATTAGATTTGATAGATGACTAATTTGGATACTATGAAGCTCATGTGTGAATTGTTATAAGTTATGAACCTAGGTACTAGGTTGTTGAATTGTGAACTCATGAGTCTTGGAAATCTAATGGGGCAGACGTATTGCATACGAACCTAGGTGAATAGGTTGTTTGAGTGGTATCGATTGAAGGGTTTAATAGGCATGATGTTGCACGTGCCTGTCTGTGGCTGTGGCAAGCCTTGCCCGGATTGTTATACATTCATTTCTTCGCATTAGTTGTGGCATTATTTGTTGAATCAGTTGTTGAATCTCGATTAAGAGATGTGGCCTCACTTGTTGAATAATTTATTTGATCTCGGTAGCCTTACTTGTTGAATAATTTATTTGGTCTCGGTCAAGAGATGAGGGCATTACTTGTACATTACTTGTTGAATCTCGGTTAAGAGATGTGGGGTTCTTGTGGAATTATTTATGGAATTACGTGTTGCATTAGATGTTGGATCACTTGCAGAACCCTGATCTTAAGTTATTATGATAATTATACATGGGACATGGAGCACCTCATAGGACAGAATTTATGGCATGTGAACTTATGCATGTCTTGTGTGTGCCAGTACGTGGCTGTGGAGGGCCATATGTGTTTATACAATATGGGGTGGTTGTCTATTGAGTGAATGCGAGATGCATGCGCCAGTACGTGGCAGGGGCGAGCCATTCGCATTTAGAGAATGTGAGGTGACCGTAGGCTAGGAGTATGAGGTATGTGAACCTATGAGGTCATAGTTGGTCTGAGAGTCTTGTATCTCGATGACATGGTGCTGATTGTGCCAATATGTGGTCGTGGCAAGCAGTGCCTGGTTATTGAGTTATGATGGACCGTCGGTCATGTGGTTATGATACTGTATTATGGGTGCTGACTCAATGGTCTCGCCGGACTGTGGATTGATACTTATATTGGGGAGGAATCCCGGGTTTGAACTCCCTCGCGTTGAGCATTCCCAGTGGTGGACCTAGTATCTGTATCAGTCATAGGCACCAAGACCCTGTATCAGCGGTCTCGCTGGACTGTTTCTGATCCTGATACTGGAGATGGACCCCGGATTCAGACTCCCTCGTGTCGAGCGTTTCCAGTGATGGACCCAGTATGTGCATCAGCGGCAGGCACCCGGACCTGGGGCCCTGGTTTGATGTCGTTTTTTATGTGGGTTCTGTGGTTGTTTCCTGATGTGTTCTTGTGTTATGTCATTCTGCCGGTAAAGGCAGGGGGACAGCCTAGCACGGCGGTAAAGTCGTGACAGGCATATTGTTTTTGCCGGTAAAGGCAATGTTTCCTTGCATTCCTAGCATGGCGGTAAAGGCATGTCCAGAGGTTGATTCTGCCGATAAAGGCACTATATCATTACGCCGATAAAGGCAGAAGTCTCTCTGTCGGTAAAGGCAGGTGTTCGAGAGCTCTAGGTAGGTGCCGGCCTAGGATCTGCATTGCATTCAGGGTAGATAGGCGTATGTTAGGCCATGCATCTTGTAGGCTCATGCATCACTCTAGACCATGCCTCATCATACATTATGCATTCGTGTATGCTCGTGGTTGAAGCACCGGTATAGGACGGTGTGATGTTTTACTACTTTCCCTTCCTGTTTTATTACTATGTGCTATATGACTGCCTTTTTCCCTTGTTTTTCCCTTTCATTTGTATCCCTTGCTCAGTACATTGTACTGACTCCCTTTGCTTTTTTTGTCTTATAGATCCTCCTCGAGGTGCAGTAGCATACTAGTGGGCTTGGGGGTACGAATGGACATCATAGTGTGGGATGCATTCTTGATGTTTTTGTTTGGATTCTTTACTGTCTTGAACTTGGCATTTTAGATTCATTTTTGTTTATGCGGGAATTTGACACGTTGTTAGCCGAGATGGCTGGTTTAGGGTAGTAAGTCCGAATATGCTGAGATCTTGGTTATGTTCCTATGACATTTGAGATTTTGTTATGAGTTTGTTTATGGCATGCCTTGTTGATTGGATTTACTTGTTTCCATAGTTGCATGAAAGACTTAATTAAATAATGGCAACCCTTATTTGATTTGTGTGACCCGGCCTTGTATCTGTGAGTCTAAGTTAACTGGCCAATAGCTTAGATAAACTGATACCATCTGTAACGCCCCCACGTCTCACAGTGGGTGCGCCACTCCGTATTGGCTAACCTAGACTCGTGGCCAAGTAATCTAGGCTTACCAACACCAGGCAGTACAAAATAAAATCATGTAATCAAGTAAGCACGAAGGGCTACCAATTCCGGAATTAAGTAGATTCAATTACGGAAAACATTAACACATAGATAATGCCAAGTTCACATAGACAGGTACATGCCAACGGAAGCATAAAGCCAAAATACAATGCAAGTCCACCGCCTACTAGCGAGAAGTAAAGTAAGATACAAGACACGTAGTCATATTACACACCAACAAGCATAAACATAAACATACTCCTAACTATGGTACTCTCAACCCATCCCGGAACTAGTCGTGCTGAACGTCCGTACCTGAAAGAATAACACACGGGGGTCAGCCACCGCTGAGCAAGGGATCCCCCGCGTACAGCCACGAACACGATAACAGGAATACAAATAGGTACAGAAAGCAGTAAAGGAAGCGACACTGTTAACCAACTCACCCGTCCCATAACAGGCGTTCGGTTAACATTTGTAAAAGATGAAATGTTATGCACGTGATGCGTGAGCCCTAACGTCCACCTATCTACTCTAAATGCAGCACATAGTATGCCTAGCGCGCAACCATAGAGGGTGATCGTTCCGGCCATCCCGAAGCCCTTCCCTATCACAGGGGCATCATCATAGTAGTACGAGAGCTCGTTCTCTGGCCTGCTCAAGACCATAACAATCGCACACGCACGGAAGTCAGTCAGCACGCCATACGAGTTGAAAGCCACCCTGGGATTTAGCCACACACACACACACCCGTCGACCAGTCAGCCGAGTAAAATCACTCACGCACACCAAATCAATCCCAGGGGTTTTAGATCGAAAATGCAGAAAATCACCGAAACAGCCAACACACGGCCCGTCCGGCCAAAACGTCCCATGGACCTTAACAAGTCATAAAACCGATATGCGAACACCCAACATGCCCAAACTGGCCCTTTACCAACTCACACCCATTTCAACAACACAAGAAAGTTAAATTAGTAAGACTACAATTTAAAGAGAGTAACGCCTCAATCATGAATCACAATGTGACCAACGTTTAACCTAAACCTACCGATACTATGTCACAACGCAAGATTGAACATTGAAAGAGGTGAGGTTAGCAATTCATACCAATTGTTAGGCATACATCTACTGGACACTTTGTCATAATAAGGTTAAACGGTAATGCGAAAGCATAAAGATCGCAAAGACAGCCCAATTCCAACACTGAACCTCGCGCGGTCCATCACGCGGTCCGCAAGGACCGTGGCACAAGGACCGCACTAGCCCCTGAGTCTGTCGCGCTCGAGAGCGCGCGTTCTGTGAAAACTGCCCGTCTCGACTGCGCGAACTCCAGATCGACAGACATTGGTACAATACTCCAGATTTCCAAAACATGCAAAATGATGCTAAAACCATAAAAATTAAAAGACCCCTTGCCTGGAATTACTCTTGTCCAAATTCTTGCACCAAATAAGGGAAGTCTAGGAATTATGTGAAAATGCAGCCAACTTGACAAGGGCCTACAGAACTCGATTCTTATCCAAATAAGAATTCGAAAGGTGATTCGAAAACTAGAGACAAAGTACTATAATTTTTAAGAAGAGACTTACCCGATATTCTAAGTACAAGAGGTTCAAAATCAGCTCCCAAGACAGCACTATGCAAATTCTAAAACTGTGACAGCATGGGTTTTCCAAGCTTTAGAGGCTCAAAACTCTAAGACCCGGGCTCCAAACGAGACATGCAAACCGAAGAAAATGCAATAGGGGTCGAGTACTATGAGTTTACCTGAAATAGGCTTGGCCGGATTCCTTTCCTACGGTGGTGAAATTGGGCTTCAAGGAAGTTGCAAGCTAAAACCCCCAAAATCTTCCTAAGGGTGTTGAAGAACTTTAGAGAGCAATTTTAGTCAGTGGGGAGGAAGTCTGAGTGATGGAAAAGAGCAAATGAGGCTGGGAGACAAGTATATAGACAAATCCCACTAAGAAAATCGGGGCCCAAGCTCACTCGGTCCACCGCGCGGTCCTTGCCAACCGCACGCCCTCGACCGCGCGACAATCAGGCTAGGTCCAAATGACCCTCTCCTCTCTAGGAATCCTATGGTGCAAGAATGAACAAAAGATACTAAGTAGTTCAGGAGATACGTGCTGATTTCTAACTCTACGTGTCCAAAATGACGTCGTGATGGGTTCCTGAGCTACGAAACGTAAAGAGTAGGGTTTTTCTAGACTCTAAAACATCGGGGTATTACAGGTACGGCAGTAATGCGCCGAAATAGTTTGAAATTTCGGGGCGTTACATCCAGAGTTGGGAAATGTGGAAAACATCATGAGCTCGACCTACCTCCACTAACAATGCTAAACGGTAGGCCACCTTCTCAACTCGCTCTATTATTTCGTAGGGTCCAGTAAATCGGGGACTCAACTTTCCCTTCTTTCCGAATCACCTCACGCCCTTAACCGGCGAAACTCGCAACAACGCATGATCTCCTACCTTAAACTCGAAGTCTCTGCATCTGGAATCGGAACAACTCTGTTGTCGGTCTTGCGCTTTATCCATCCGACTTCGGATCACTCTCACTATTTCTGCAGTCTGTTCAATCAACTTCAGTCCCAACCTAATCCTCTCGGAATGATCATCCGAACACAATGGAGTCCGACACCGGCGCCCATACAACGCTTCAAAGGGTGCATCTTGATGCTCGCGTGATAGCTATAATTGTAAGAAAATTCGACCAAGTCCAGACGATCCTCTCAGCTACCCTGAAAATCCAACATGCATGCTCGAAGCATATCCTCCAAGGTGCGAATGGTCATCTCAGTCTACCCATCTTACTGAGGGTGCCACGCCGTGCTCATGCTGATGTGAGTGCTAAAAGCCTTCTGAACGTCCTTCCAAAACTGCGACAAAAATCGAGAATCGTGGTCAAAAATGATTTTCTTCGGAATCCCGAATCTCTTAACCACATGCTGAATGTATGCTTGGGTCAACTGCTTCATACTCCAAGTCAATCGCAAGGTATGAAGACGACACACTTCATCAACCTATCCACCACTACCCAAATCGTATCCATGCCACGCCTTGTCTTTGGTAATTCGGTCACAAAATCAATGAATATCGATTCCCACTTCCACTCGAGAATCTCTAAAGGCTGTAGCAAATCCATGGGTCACATGTGCTCAGCCTTGATCCGCTGACACATCGCACACTTAGCCACGAAGTCGGCCACCTCACGCTTCATACACTGGCAGGGGTTCCTAGAGAGGCTTTCAGACCACCATCTATATAGTCGCCGATGACTGGGCCCTCGACAAGAGAGACACCATCTCATTGGCAACTAAACCCACCTGCTGCAGATGCACCTCCTGGTTTTTCCGTCCGAGCTCACCTCAAGTTGACAACTACCCAACATATTTTGAGCACTCCCTCCAATACCCCTGGCACCACAATATTTGCTCCACGCCTTTCTATTCAAGGGGACCATCTTGTACTGGGAGGCATGGATTCTACATGCCAATCTGCTTCACTACCACACAGCCCCAGTGCGGTTTGGTTAAATATAGCATTAAATATTAATCCAAATCAGTATAATGTGTCCTGAAGTTATGTGTGTATATTGTCTCAGATGCGGCATCACCTCCAGCTCCCACCGGGCCCTCGATGGTGCCACTGACAAAGACACTGTAGATGTCGTAGCAACTTTATCCCAATTTCCCACCATCCAGTCATTTTGTGCCCGTGAATCAGCAAGGCAGAGGCCATGTGTACCCATGGCCCACAGCTTTTGCTTCACAAACTTCCAGACTTGATGCTGGCAGCAAGTGATTCATTTTCTTGTTTTGTTCTGCCCAGACGCTTACATACATATTCAAATGTATTCTTAACTAACACACTATATTGTTACAGGATCCAGCCATTTTACCCGCTATCCACCTCATCGAGTATTATATTTGGGAAGGGATCGACCTAGAGAATGGGATGGTGTGGAGTTGGATTTGCCAGGAGGTGCACGATTTCTACTGGGAGGAGTTCAAGGTATCTATATTTTTGCCATCTTTTAATATATACATTTTTAACAATGTACTTATGATTCATGAAATGATTTAATAAATTATTCTCATTTGTCTGGTCCTAATCTTTTGGAAATCTAACGTGCATAGGTGGTAGAAAATTTGAAGGTGGGATGAGATTATCCCAGAGATGTGGATATGGAGGGCATGGAGTATGCTAGTAGGGAAGGCATACGAAAGAAAGCTCAACAAATACCGGGGGAAAAATAGAAAGCTGTGGTCGTAGATGCTGGACGAGGCTTGGGAGAGATGGCTTTGTTTCTATCGGACATATCAGTTGTGGTCACAGTGATTGATCACGAACCGCCAAAACAGGCATCTGGGAGCAAACCCCTTCACTCCAGCTACTCACACTTCTGGTGCCAAGTCATTTGTGGTGGTACAGGATGATCTGGTAAACTTTGCTATATTTCTTTTTTCCTTACATAGCACCAAGTTTACTACAATACTCCATTGATATGGATCTAAGACATTTGCAGAGTATGGCTCTAAGATGCCGAGCAACTATTACCCAGACCTACATCGAGATGTATGCTAGGTGGCAGCAGCAGCAATAACAATCACAGCGTCCCCCCTTAGATGGTGGAGGTGTCGAGGATCAGAGAGACACCTAGGACCAGGGTGAACCCGAGTGCGTAGTTACGGTCTCCGTCACTACATTTCTAAGTATTAAAGTTAATATATAATGTTAATTAAAAATGACTATATATAATATTGTAGTAAGTATATAATTATTTCGTGGCATGGTTAGCATGTATGTATTCATCGTGTCATTCTATTACATACCATTTTGTATATATTGCACAAGAGTTGTGGAGTGTCCTATTGGAGAGGGTGTCACAAGTACCCCGAGGACCAAACAACCCTCCGACTGATCCAGATACCCTTTTGATTGAGGCATCGAGGATGCTTCCTGGGCAAGAGCAGGCTCGCCATATATATGGATTTGATCACATCCGATCCAAATCCCTAGACGGGTTGCAGCTGGACCATCTGACCAACCAGAATCTTTGCAGGTACGAGCACAAAGCTATCTATTTTGTTATTTTATATATAATTAAGCTTAGAATGCAAATTTACATGTGTATATATGCCTTAAAATGAAACTGCAGACATAGCAACTACGCCAGCAATCCATGGAGGTTGTGTTGTCTATGATTTGGGGATTACTCAAATATTTGAGAAATTTACTCCGACTCCTATCTAACCTGACTGCGACACATCGCTCATTGATATCTAGGACAGAGTATATGGAGGCAGCCCTTAGTTCCACGAGATAAGCATGTGGCTGCACCATCATTGCCACCACATCCGCTTGCAGATGGTGTAGCATCGAGGAGAGCCGGCTTGACGATGCCACTAAGTGAGGATTAGGTAATTAGCACTGGTTAGGTTATCATATTTTTCTTACGTACATCGATGGTATATTGATCAGAATAGTACAATGAGTACAATAATTTGAGTATTTTGCA
>MAYD01551114.1:0-11819 GCA_001909325.1 Ruellia speciosa
TTATTGAAAGCGATAAAAATGCCATTAAATATAATAAAATAGCCAAATACAGGCCACAAAATAGACGATAAATGATGGTAAAAATGACCATCATCAACATTTCGCTACCTCATCTGACCTCTAACTTTGTCTTAATTCAGGATGCCTCTGCGTCACGCTTTAGGTACAAACCGTAGGGGTAGACCTAGGAGGAACCTGGCACCACCCGTAGGTGATCCAGATGGGGAGCATGTAGATGAGGAGGTCTTAGACAATGGGCCAGTAGATGATACCAACATGGAGCAGTAGCAGAATGATCATAGTTTGCCTTAGAGAAGCATTGAGCCTAAATAGAGGCAGGGGGGTCGAGATCAGGGGCCACAAATGGTACCTCCAGTAGACCAAGTATATTGGGTAGCAGCGAAGGGTAGTGTCAGCTCTCGATCCCACCATCTTTATGCAGCAGATGTTGAACCTATAGGCCTAGACCCTTTAGATACTGCAAAAGAATGCCCCTGTACAGAGGGTAGCCAAACATGTGTAGCCCGTTCAAGCAGTCCCAGCTCAGATAGACTATGTGAACTTATCTACTCGACACCGTCCACCGACATTTATAGGGGGAGAAGACCCAATGGGTTATGAGGATTGGGTGTGTCAGATAACCCAAGTATTCCAAAACATCGGGTGTCCAGAGAACAGGAAGGTGTTAGTTGCCTTGCAGTATCTAGTAGGTGTGGCATTGCACTGGTGGAGGGCTAGTGAGGCTACTTTGACTGCGAGGCTAGGATTCAACTAGGTGTAGTTCAGGAATGCCCTGAAGTCTCATTTCTTTACACCTTTGTTGTTGAGCGTGAAGCGGAATGCATTTATGTAATTCAGACAAAGGAGAGGTCAGTGACGGCATACTACCAGCAATTTACCAAATTGCTCAGATTTGCTCCCGAGGTAGTCCTCACTGAGGCAAAGCAGGCCCAAAAGTTCATGGATGGCCAAAAGGCTGAGATTCGATTAGGATATGGATTTATCGGGCATATGTTGTTATCATCGGATATGATCAGAGCCTGTTCTTGGAGAGTGGTAAGATAGACGAGTGTCGGGTCTGGCAGAACCAAAAGAGAGAGTAGGAGGCTCGGCAAGATAGAGATCGACAGGGTGGAGGACGTCGTAGACATAGTGGGGCTCGGGTGGATGGAGTTGTTGGTTGTTGGTTGAGGCAGTCGCCATGGTGGTGAGGGGCAACCTCGTGTACTAGTTCAGGGTGATCATCCGACAACCCGTTGTTAAGAACTGTCAGGAGACAGGACACTATAGGTACGAGTGCCCTCATGCTGGGAAGCAGTATGGAGGACAACAGCAAGGAGCTATTATGGTAGCTGACAGCGGTAGGCAGGTTCGAGCAAGGCATGGAGGTCGTTTGAACGTTATTGATCACGTCGGTGCTGAGAAGGGTGATGATGTCCTGGCTGGAATGTTTTATTCAGTTGTTTTATCTTCTTTAGTACCTATTGGTGTGATTTTCTTTCAGCTAGGCTTATTCCTGTTAATACCTTAGGTACTATTCTAGTTGCGAATCACTATGCTTTTGTGCATTTTAACTTTGGTCTTCGTTGCATAGGGAGTATCCTACTTCTATACCAGGTGCATGACGTGAGAGTAGTTTTTTCTGCTGTCTCTAATATTACAATTGTCTCTGAGTTTGAAGATGTTTTTCCCGATGAAATTCCTAATCTCCCACTTGCTTGGGAGATTGATTTCAATGTTGAGCGTGTGCAGAGCTCTATTCCTGTTTCCAAAGCATCGTACCGTATGACTCTTGCTGAGTTGAAGAAGCTAAATAAGCAATTGGAGGAATTGTTGGATAAGAGTTACATACAACCGAATAGTTCACCTTAGGGTGCACTAGTTCTCTTTGTTAAGAAAAAGGATAGTAGTATGAGGGTAAATCGGGAGAATTCGATGTGTGATGCATCTCATCGAGGGCTAGGTTGTGTTCTAATGCTGCATAAGAAGGTGATTACATTCATTTCCTGATAGTTGACGCTGCAAGAGGTGAATTATTAACTCACAACCTAAAGATGGCGACGACTGTGCATTCCATAAAGACATGGAGACATTACCTTTACAAAAGAATATTGTTGTAGTGGGGATAATGTTTTCATCCATACAAATAAAATAAAATAAAAATACAAATCCCATCCAATTTTATATTTCTTCCATGGCTGAATATCACATTAACTTATTTCACCCTCAAATCTTGCTCCGAAATATCATTTTCCAGCAATTTCCATTTTCCCATAAATTTCGTTAATGACATCCTACCCAATATATTTGGCCATCAAGAATTTTATATTTGCACACGTATACATAAGCATATCATTATATTATACAGGGATTCAGTTTTTTACGATAAATATTTTTAAAAAAAGATAAAAAAAATTACTATAATTTGGGTTCTTAGACCTAGTGATTAATAAAACCATTCATAATATCTACAGAATTTCCGAAACTGACCTATTATCTAGAAATATGTTGGGCCTTTAGAAACCAACTTGCTAAGAAAGTATTAAAGCCCACAACAGATTCTACAAGGATGTTTCTCGATTTATCAAGGCGTGAATCAAATTACCTGTAAAGCAACATCGACTAGTCGCCTAGCGAACATGGTAAACAAGAAGCTACATAACTACAATCAAACCAAAAGCCCGAAACCGTATTTCACTAATCAAGTCCTAGCGCCAAATAATATAAGGCCAATGCTACAGATACATACCTCTCGATACAATCTATGTATAACCCCTCAAAGACATTAAACAGGCACATTGATCCATCATCCCAAACCAGACGTGTGTATGTGATGTTCTCGTAAGAAAACATATATCGGTTGAGGATCATGCACCTTACAGAAATGAATTAGTTATGGCGCAATCTGGTGTTATTATAAGCACAGCCCCTTGGATATGCAACTTTTGATTCATATCCATGGTCTCTTACCTTACCAGGAAGTCGACCTCTTTCCCTGTAAGAGTCGTGGGAGTTGGAACTATATGCTCGGTGGTGTAATTCCTCACTAGGCATTGTCCCTGCATTGAAACACTGAGGATTGCCGCAACCAGTGCCCCTGGAGGGATAATGTTCCATAAGCATTTGCTGGTATTGCTGTTGCCTTGCTTGAGACTCTCTCTGGAGAAACTCTTCTCTGCGGCTGGCATGCTGGGCTCGGATTGCAGCTAACTGCTTCTCGTAGTATTCATTGATTGTGTTTAATCTCTGCAGCACCAAATGGATGGAATATGCAAATCATTAGCCCCTGGGAAAATGAAGAGGGATAAAAAGCAAAAATGAAAAGGGATAAAAAGCAAATGTACATACAAACCAACCAACCAGAAATCGATAATTTGGTATGCCATACTTTACAAGGTATTATACTTGCAGTGGGTTTGCAAAGGCATTAGAAATCCAGGATAAAGTAGCTTGAGCTGACTCCTGCGTGTTCATTAATATTGCATATTTATTTTTATTGAAAATATATCATTATGTATTTATAATAAGTTAATAATATATAGTTTAACTAGTTTAACAAAAAGAAAACATTAAACATGAAAACTTAGGACTAGCTTGTAATCCGAGTTCAAACTTAGTTCGAGCACAATAATTTGAGCCCATGCAGCTCGACTCACTTACAACCTAGAAGAAATCTTGTGCAAATAAAATATAACACCACAGAATTGAAATTAACATCATGTCAACTTATCAACCTATAACAGTGTAGCATTCAAGAAATTGCAGCTGTTGCCCCCCATTCAAATTCGGTGTAACATTTGAACCGCTGAACATTGACCGACCAATTCTTCCTTACCACTGAGTACAAATGAGCTAAAGCATTAATAAAATGTGAGCATTTTAATCACGTTTTAATCCCTGAGATTGTCGAAATTGTCAAATTTTTAAAGTTGACTTGCTATATTTTTTAAAAATATACACGTGGATGTGGCAATTTCTTAGTAGTTGGTACAGGGAGCACGAAAAAAAAAAAGGGAATAGAAGATTTGAAACAAAAAAGACTGAATTTCATCAATGTAGTTACTTTAGCAATAGAAAGATGTTATTTAGTATAAAAAAATTAATTGAAAAAAAGCAGAAAACCTCACACAAATGTGAAGTGGAGGAACAAACCTCCCTATGCCTAGCATTTTCAGCGTCCTCAGCACTGGTGTGCTCCTTGCTCAGTTTGATGATGTCATTTAGGAAATTCTGTTCAAGAGCTTCATATGTTTGCAACACATCTATGTCTTCATAGCCTATATCCATATCCTCTTCAAGAGCCTTAGACCTGGGATCTCCACCTCCACCACCTTCGCGCTCCAATGCCACCTGGGAGTCCAGCCTCGGGCTTTTGTAATGGGATTTGGGCATTTCACGCCCTTGACCTTCAACAGAAACAATCTCATTTATATTAAGAGTAAATTTTCTTTCTTCTTCAGAATTCTTATTTCAATTCTACAATGTATAAATTGTTTCAAAAAGCTTCAGGGGAACAATATGCACTGAGTTTTTCATCTTCCAGTGATTCCATGAGCCAGAAACTGTTACCTAATATCATTCCCCTCCCCCTGGGTCCTGGGAAATATCCCAGATGGCACATCTAAATTCTTAAAATTACAAAGAATTCTTTCAATGCAGTTAGATTTTCCAACCATAAAATTATAGCCCGGGCTATCTTCTATCTCTACTCCCTCCGTTTCATAATTTTTGGTGGCATGGTAATGGTATTTAAGGAAGAAAGAGAAAGGGGTTTTTTATTACGAAAGAGAAATCATAGTATTTTTTAAAAAAATGTGCAGGGGAAAAAGTTGTCAAAAAGGGAATTGAGCAACTATGACAGAAGAGGTAGTATAACTGCAATTTGGTTCATCACATAATGTGCATTTCCAAATCTATTTTTCTTTACATACATAAAAAAATAAAGAAAAATAAAGAAAAATGAAAATAAAAAAAACATAGTTGCAACTTATAGGAATTGAAATCATCACCATTGTTTGAAGCTAATACCTCTACCACTAGACCACATGAAATATAGACAGTAAAATAATTATATATGCGCATAATTGAGTGTCGGTAAATCAAGCAAGGCTCTTACAGTTTCAGATCTAAATCATACAATTGCCAATTCATTGAAAAAAAAAGTCAGCAAAGCAAACCATAACAATGACTACAGATAACATTAGGTCAGGCAAAGAACCCCGTACTCTAGAAACCTGTAGTAATCACCCATCCAAACAAAAGATTAATAGTATATATTCCTAATGCAACAAGGAAAAGTTACCAAAGAAACAAACACTCTAACCAACAAAGTCTTTCATATGTTGTTATTTAATCAATTTTCTGTGAGATAAAAATTCTAAACGAACCCCTAACAAGCTTAGATGATCTGGTGTGCACATATTTTAATCCCAAGTTCACCAAAGGAAATAATATTCCACATTGAGCTGTTGGTATCTCCATTTTCATCTTCTCCAAGGATGAAGAGTGTGGAGGATATCCACCATCATGAAGTTAATTTGACATTATGTGTGAGATAAGAAATTGAGAATCCTTATAGGCCACTGAATACGCAATAAATCACAAATAATACTACTTTTTGCATACCCTAAATTAAATGAATTAAAAAGCACTAGTTCACACTCACATGATATCTTGTTATATATTTTGTTACAAAATTCTGCCTTTTCTGTCAACTCAACAAAACAGTTGTTAATCACGTGTAAAAGGATCTTAATTCAATACCCAATATGTCTCAAAATTTCATGCGCAATCAACAAATATCATGCCTACAAATGTTAGCTCATTAAGAATGCTTGCCAATAGGTAGCAGTGCACTGCATACCTTATTCGATAACATTCAAGTTGACATTCCAACCAGTCGAATCAAATCCTATATCATGTACCCACACACTTCACAGTGAGGGTAAATGCATCAACCTGGCTGGTATAATTATCTGATCATAAGCACCAAGCCAAGCTCAACCTTAACTTATTTCCAACGTAATATCATTTGGACAAGTTCAAAATTTCACAGTTTAGTTCCAGTTCAGACATATAATTTGTTTGGTCCCTTAAGTTATGCTCTCTAATAACACTGAGAGACAAATGAAGTGACACTTTACAAGCTAACAGGAAAGATTATGCCATCTCGAATATATCACATATATAAAGCAGGCTGGCCGTGCATCAATATTAATTTCAATTTGTCAGGCCCAATTAGATATAGCATACCCTTCCAACGTGGGTTAACCCCGCACGTATACCATGGTGCTCGACTTTCTCAATGCATTTACGACACACAGCTTAAGTCTCTTTTGCTTTTCTTAGAAAGATTCAACTTGAAAATTTATTTATATATGAATTATTATTACATAACTTGTTTGTGCTTTATCTTCCTTCAAATTATTCAGAGTATAAATGCACGACTTCTCTCATAACTGGATTGTCAGAAACTCGGAATCTGCTTGCAAACAAACTTCCTGCCCACATAGCTCTTTCTTCCCATACAGAGTTGCCAAGGGATTGATCAAGAAATCCTTTTTGCGATTAAGCTTATTTTTATTATATAATTTCACTCCAAGTGCTCCAAGAAGGTATTTTGGCATGGTTTGAGGTAAAATGTCGATAATTAAATTAAACCAGTGAAAAGGCATTAGTTGTTGGAGCTGGAGCACTAGGGTCGCGACAAACTGCAAAATTCTCTACCTTAAAATTCTCAGAGTTGAAAGCAACAGAAGGGGAAAGATTTATGGAATAGATGAAATCTAAACAAAGTCACAACCAGTAGTTCTGCGATTAAGATTTCAGTTCATCAGTCAATAACTTTCTGAGTAGGTATTTTTGGGTATACTTCTTCCAACAAAATCCCTAACATCGGTGCCAATCGAGTATATATTGTACAAAATCAGCATATAAGCAAACCAAATTCACCGCAAAGGAAACATAACTACTGATAAAAAGCTTGAGTGTTAGAATTCATGAAGATTCAAATTGAAAAAAATAAATAAAATACTAGAATTTACCCTTAGAATATAGAGCTGTTGGCGACATAGCAGTAAGAGGCAACGCGTCATCGCCTTCCCACCGCCATTGATTATTATCCAGAACTCCGTCCTTTTCGCCGAGCGGTGGCTGCTCCTGATGGCGCCCGTGGTAATACCCAGATTTAATGCTCTGGCGGTGCTGTTGATGCATTTGAGCGGTGACACCACCGTACGGACGGCGCGCGCCGCCGTAATCGCCCCCGTGGCGGCCTCCTCGGCCTCTCATGTTTCTCTATTGCTAAATGCTAATTTGAGTAATATCCCTCGCGAATCCCTTTACACTCTATTGTATTCTTCTCCAATTTTTGTTAAATGGCAATGTTTTAGAACATAAAATATAAATAAAATGATATTATTATTATTATTATTTAATTTTAACTTTATAATGTTATTAGACACAATAAAATTATTATTTTTAAATTACTTTCAATTTTAATTAGGTCACTTTTACTTATTTTGTGCGATTATTAATTTGATAAATGAAATTAATTATACCCTTTATAAATTAAAACTCTTGTAGAATATAATAGTAGGAGATATTATTTATTTCATACTATGGGTTATTACTTATATATTAATATCGGTATTTAGATTAAAATTTTAATATATTAAGATTTTATAAATATAATTTAACATATATGGTAATTATTTATCAAAATTTTCACTAAAATATATAATATAATGAAACTAAATTAAAAAATTCAATTTAATTCCTATATTTTACCCATTTGTTATTACTACTTGTTTAATTTTATATTTAAATTTTTTGACGTGGTAAGAATATTATATTATAAATATTAATTAAAATACTTTTTTATAACACACAATCAAATTTATTAATTTTATAATGCGATATCTGCTTGCAAAAGTTTATAAAGTGAGTAACCCGAATTTATTCTGTTTATAACAATTTATAATTGTAATGGTTAAAATTTTTATCTTTAACCCATTTCTATTAGATAGGGTCAAATCCTATGTTAAAAATTAGAACCCAATTGCCTACAACCCTAGCTTTCATATAAAATAAAATATAGTAGTAATTGATAGGAGCTCCCAAATGTAAAAGAATAGGTAGGAGCCGAATCAAGGGAGATGTTTCTGTTTTTGGGTTGGGGAAATGCTGGAAAAGGCCACCAATTTTAAATCTAAAATTGGGCTTACATAATTTTTTTGGGCCCATGAACCCATATCATGAAACCCAAAACTAGGGCTCACAATTTACAACCCGACCCAAATGTGGCTCGTTTAAATTTGAAGGCCTATTGCTATTTGCTACTACTAAATTAGTCTTATCCATTAAAAACCAATGTCTACTAATTATAGTATATTTAAAAGCTCATATTGTTGTTCTTTTCTTTTTTAAACATAGAATGAATGGAAATCTGAAAAGAAAAAAAAAATCCCCAATGCATCAAGCAAAACTACAATCATATAAAAGACACCCCGCGGCATTAGCAACCAAGAGGGTCGAAACTTCCGCGGGGGTGATGCCCACCAAAATGGCCTTCCATGATGTTCCGCTTTATACTTAGTTGTTCAGTTTGCCAGAGTGTTCATCTCTCAAAATGTGTGAAAGAGTAATATGTCCCAAAGGAGCTCCATGAACTATATCGAATGTTTTGAATCAACCTAGCTTGTCGAATGGATTTAGCGGGTGCTTTATCAGTTGGACGGCTTCTAAAGAGTTTGAACACACAAAAATAGAAGGTTGACATTCCAAGCAAATTCCAACCTATGTAGAAGGCCCCTGACTTATGCTTGTAGGATACAGGGCTGTTGTAAATGCCCAGACATTCTCACCATCCATTGTCCTGAAGATCGCCGAAGCAGGAGGTGAGCCATTCATTCCATCGTACATGTCGCCCTTGAGAAATCGCAACTGTGTGTCTTATCTGAGATAAATTATTCCATATTTACTTTTTATAATCAAAATTGTTACTTAATCAAGATCACTAATTTATTAAAATAATCATATATTTAAGTTGAACAAAAGAATTTTCCATACTTGTACACTACCCACACCAAGTTATCAACCAACCATGACCTAAAGACCAAAGCTGCTCAGGAATGCACGCTGTATTAATTTTAGCTATCATATTGGTATATTTAATTGATGATACAGCCAGCTTCAAAGAAGTCCACCGAACTCAAAACTGATCCGATCAGAAATCCAGAAAGTGTTTCAGAAACTAGAGGAAGTTTATAGAAGACACCAACCTGAGACTCGGTGCAAGAGGTCCAAAACGGCTCCCCAAGTCTGCATCTTGCTATTTCCAGAACTGTAACAGCAAGACATTCTAAACTTTGAAGGTTAATATCTCCTAGCTCCGAAGTCCAAATTTAGAAATTAAACTGAGCAAAATGAAGTACTCGACGAGATCTACAACTTACCTGAAGAGTGCCGAAGCTAAATCCCACTCCTTCCTCACAAAATTGGAGCCCTAAGTGACCATCTTGATTTAATCTTCCCTCCTCCTATCTTCTCCATGGTCTCTCCCTCTCTCTCTAGAATTCCTAAGTGTTCCACTTTAAGTGAGAGAGTAAAAATGAGTAAATGGCTGTCATTCAAGTGTATGGGTGGATAAAAATCAGAAATCAACCCCCACTAAGGTACTGTTCACCGCGCGGTTTACGAGGACCGCGTCAAAGTCCGCATGGTCGCGGCAGCTCTGGAGTCCGCGCATTTCATGCCATAACTTCTTCGTCCGAACTCTGATTTGAGATCCGCGAGTTGCGTTGGAAAGCTAATTCAATAAGAAATCTGTCTGTAAAATTGCAGAGGCATTGGTTGACTATTCCATTCCCGGCATTCTTCGAAAGTCGTGTTCTGATTTCCCGTCGGACTACCTACGTCGCAATTCGGTAAGGGGAATTTCGTTGCTGAATTGGCGGGGTATTACATCCTCACCCCCTTAAGATCATTTCGTCCCCGAAATGAATTTAGTAGGGGAGTTCTGACGTGCCTCAGGTCGAAGATCATAAGTCCAGGTCGGGATATTTCGCGCACACTGGATCCTCTGTTCCCCAGGTCGCATTTTGCTGCCTGTGTGGTGATCACAATACCTTTACCATCGTAACACTGCGATGTCTCTACTGTCAGATCTGCGTATCAAGAATGCGAATTGGAACTTCATCGTGCTCGGCTCAGATCGAAACTCTTTAGTATCTGAAACTGCCCAACCGAAAGGGTCTGCAACTGGACGACTAAACTTCGAACGTGGTGAACTGTTGTGATTACTCGCTAAGTCCTCCGGATGGCTAGTCGATTAGTGTCTGTCCCCACTCGCTCGGTGGTTCCACAAGGTCTACCACCACAAAGGCCTTTCTTCCTCCAGATCCCGGATCGCCTCAACCCCTTATAGGGGATACCCGTAAGAGTACACGGTCATCGGCTAACTTCCCACTGTTGTCTGTGTAAGTCTGTACGTTGACTGTTCTGTGCCTTTCCCATCTGACCCTGAATCAATCTGACCTGCCGAAGAGTATCTTCCGTCCGCTCTGTTCCTTCCGCCGCCCGCTCTGAATGATCATCCTCCTCACACTGTGTATGACATCTGTGCTCGTACGATCCCCTAAACGGGGCCAAATGGATGCTACATTGGTAACTGGTGGTCATTTGGAACTCGACTAACGGTAACTGATCTTCCCACAACACCGCAAGACTAGAACGTCTGCCGGGAGTACATCCTCTAAAGCCTGTGTCGTATCGTACTCACTGTCTGACCATCTGCCAAGGGTGCTAAACTGTGCTCACGCTGGAGTGTCCGCCGGAAACTGTCTGAAACCGGTCTTACTCGGAATGAACTGGGAATCCCTATCTGATACTATACCCCTCGTTCCCCGAAATGGGTAATCATCTGTCAAATAAATGCCTGGGCTAACTGGTCCACCGAACCGGTCACTCTCGTTGGAAAGGACGTGGTGCTCGTGCTCAGCCTGTCTGCAACTCCCCAACCGGTGTCATACTCTTGTCCTGCACTCGGAAACCCTACCACAAGTCATGTCGCTGCGGAACCCCACTTCCGGTCTGGCACTGGTAGCGGCTGTAGTAATCCCATCGGTCGCATACGTTCGATCCTCACCCACTAACGAACTCCACCTCTGGCTACGAACTCAGTAAATGCCCTCTGTATACGTGGTCCCCAAAATGTCTGTCGAAGATCTCGGTATATCTCTGTTGCACCCGTGTGGATCGGGTAGATCGTGCAATGCACGTCGCGCAAGCTGCAAGGTCCTCAACTCTGATCGACTCAACGGTGCTCAGTATCGGTCCTGCAATTTGTCTAACCCTGAAGTCTCGATCTGGAAGGTCTGAATCTGCTTGACCTCCACTTGGCGTTGTACCTCCTGAATCCGATCATCCTGCATCTGATACCCCGCAACCTCAGCCACTACTAACGGTGTAGCTGTCATCATGCTCAACTGCCTCTGTGTCCCTCGTAAGCCACTATGTCGATCTTGGCTTGCTGTACTCTCGCAACCTCCTCGAAGTCGCTACTACCGTGTCTAGTCTAACTCCCCCTCTTCTCACATCAGAACATCTGCAACTCGGTCCGCTCTTCCTTCCTGGTGAAGGATCTCTGGGTCGTGATTGGCTACTGGTGCTAACCCTCTGCGCTGCTTCTTATCCCACTCATGCTATGTAGGCCGACCCTCGTGGTTGGTATGGAATCTTACGAACTGAGTCGTATGGTTCGCGGTTGCCGTATCTCAAGTGCATGAGTCATTGTTGCCATTCCCACATCGTGCCCTGAA
>MAYD01551115.1:0-11303 GCA_001909325.1 Ruellia speciosa
ATAATGTACTTGGGATAATCTCACATTGAAATAATTAGACATCAGCCATGGTTATATTGAGAAATATATACTTCAACAATGAGTTACATGGAATTCAACGAATAAATATCGATAATTCAACAACAGTTTTTTTGAAAAAAGAAAAATTAACTCAACAATAGTTATTGATATTTTTTTTTACAGGTTTTAGTATCATTAGGAATCAAGCAAAGAAGCAGCAATACAATGTCTCAACCGCACGTAACTCTAGAACATGTAAAATCATGCAAAGACAAATATAGCTCACAAAAAATGAGATACAAGCCAACAACCAATACCCCCGATTGAACCAAAGTTGGAAGCGAGACAACCAAAAGGCCACACCTTGAAGGATAGAATCTAATATAATCTCATTGTTCCCGTGTGTTACCAATTACTCAGAAAAAGTTGAGAGCCCAACTATTCATGCACCTGCAAAGGGCATCTCATAGAATGGGTGCGAAAGACAGCCACAAATACGGAAACACACCCACAATACAAGTTCCAATTTCCTTCACATTCGATGGCAACAATAGTTAGGTTGACTACTATTCTTTATATTGCATACTTCTATATCGGGTGTTGAGGTATGTATATAATCGAATGATTAAGTATATGCAATTAAGCAATTACTAACTTAACCATTATTTTACTGTATTATAATGCTGAAAGCATCATGTTGGCCAGCTATTTTGCCCGGATTGCTGGACTCAATCGAAAGTCGTTTGGATAAAAACGTAACACCCGGTGTTACTGTTCAAAAAAATTCAGAAAATAAATAAATATTATTATTTATTTATTTTGGAGGAAAGGAAATATAAAGGAATTGGGGTCAAAGTGAGGTTTTTAAAAACTTTTGGGGTCAAAATCAGAAAAATAGAAAGTTTGGGGCAGATTTGGAAGAAGAGGAAAGTTTTGGACTTGATTGAATTAAAGGGGAAAGGTGGGGGACTAATTGCAAATTGGCAATTCTTGATTGGAATTAAGAAGGCAGAATCAGATTAGAGGCAGATTGCAATGTCGCGATTCTTCTGCGCAAATGTCGCGATTTCTTCCTTCTCTCTGTCACGTTCTCGCGTCTTCTCCGTCGCGTAGTCGCGTTCCCCTTCACGATGTCGCGCCTCCGCCTCACTATCCTTCGTATTTTCGCGATGTCGTGTTCGATCTGGCGCGTGAAACCACGAGCAGTCGCGATTTGGCAACTGGTGTTGTGTTTGGGGCTGTGGAATTTTGCGATTAGGGTTAAGGGTTCGGAGGGCTAGTATAAATAGCAACCCCCTTGCTCGATTCACTCATCCGTCCTTGTGTCGATGATTTGGGGCACTCATTCTCGGCCGATTGAAGGTAGTACTCTTGAACCCTAGAATTCCGATTTGGGGGATTTTTGCAATTGCACGTTCAATGAGATCTCTGTGTCGATTAGAATTCGAATTGGGAGTCTGAGTTTGGGGGTGTCTTCGATTTTGTTGTCCGATGATGTTGAGTTCATTACTAGTTCAATTTTGTGTCTGTTCGATTTTGGTCTGTCTCAGTTTGGGAATTTGGATGTTGAGGATGCCCGATGATTTGTTGAGAGTTGTTGATGTTGTGCAACCCTAAGATCCATTGGGTTGGAAGGCACACTCTGTTTGGGGGGGCATTGCATGTTTCTGGTTCTTGGTTTTGTTTCATCCCAGTGTAGTGGTTCAATCCAAATTCCATGTTTCTGGTTCTTGGTTCTGTTTCATCCCAGTGTAGTGGTTCAATCCAAATTCCAGTTGTTGCGTGCATTCGGTTCTGGTTCTTGGTTGTGTGTTGTCTAAACTCGGTTTGTGCAATTGGATATTGGGGAGGTGTTGCATGTTGGTTTTACATCGATTATACCTAATGAAAATGAGATTGAGGGCTTGGTGTTTTGGAACAGCTCAATTGTGCCACCCCAATTGGTTTTGGAGGCACAATTGAGGGAATTGGATTTGGTGATTTGAGGCCTTGAGATGCATTTCCAGTTTATGTTTCAGTTGTTCAATTCTAGTGTGTGGTGTCCGAGTGAAATGTGCAGTCTGTATCAGTTTGGTTCTGTTTTTGTCTCAGTTTGGTTGATCTTGAAATTGAATCAAATCTTCTTAATTTCCCCCTCACGGCTGACGCTAGATGTTGGGATTGGAGATTTTAAAATTGGAATTTGAGCATGCCGATGACGATAAGAATCGAGACCGATCTGAGGCCTCAAATATGTCATTTTGGTTCAGTTTTGGGTGTTTGGTGTTGATGCATTTTTGGGCAGTGTTCATTGTGTTTTTCCCATCTTAATCTTGTTCATCCTTGCCTTCAAACTGTTCTTGGTGAATGTGTGTTTGATCCATGAAATTAATTGAGGGATGAAATGAGGCTATTTTGGCATTTGGGCTCGATTTTTGGGCTGTGAAATTCAATTGAGAATTGGGCCAAACAATTGATTAATTAATTGATTCAGATTCAGACAGACAGACTTAGGTGTTTGGGCTTGGGCCTGGACACTAAATTAATTAATTCATTCAGAATTCAGTTGGGCCGAGACATTTAGGCTTGGGATTTAATATTGGGCTGCTGTTGGACTGTTGAATTGTGGACTTGGTTTGGACCTAATTAATTCCTAAATTAATTGGGATTAAGGCATAAAGACGCATTTAATTAATTTTAACTAAATTAATTAATTGTTTCCTGCGATGATGAGAGGTACGAACAAGTGATCTCGATTACAGATATTATACTTGAAACCTCTGAGCAGTCCAATAAAATTGGAAAATTATTGGATAATAACAATCAAAGGGGTTATTAATTTAATTGTTAAGTAACAATTAAATTGGGCATTTTGAGTTGGATAATTGATTCAATAAAATTGATATCAGTTTATTTTGGTTCAAGGTATTGACGATCAGTTCGGACAATGGGATTCAGAACTCAGTTAAAGATACAGAAGACTGTTGATAACAGTAAGGACATACACTGGGCACCCATAAGTCCCAAATGTGTTAACCTATGCCCTAAAATATTTTATTTTAGGCCTAGGAATTGTTTGTTCTTACTGATTTATATTCTGCATTTAATTAATTTATTATATTAAATTTTAAATGCATGAATGGTTATTAATTCAATTAAATTACCTGATTGAATTTTATTATGAGATTAAATGCTATGCATTTATATTATCGAATTAATTGAATGAATTCAATTAAATTCATAAATTGATTTATTATTTCAATTAAATTATTTAATTGAATTATTATATGATTGAATGTTGTTATGTGAATCATATGCATTCAATAACCCGATTATGGAATTGGACTTGTATAGAAATGGTTAAGGCATAACAGTGATCGAGCAAGCGGTGTTTATCCCTTGTCTCGAACTGAAAGAAGGCAATTTAAAAAGTGGAAATTAATTTTCACAAGTAAAGGAATTAATGCATTGCATTAAATGGTTAATCACTTAAAGTGAAAGGTAGAGTGGTGACCCCTTTTTATGTTATATATCATGTGGGTTGATCGCCATAGGACTTTTAAGCCACCATCCTGGAAGTTTTGACTTTCGATCTTGCATTGTTCTACTCTTTGGGGTCGCTCCCTTTTGGAGGTTTACCGGTAATTTGAGTTCAGTTTAATGAGGGGTTGGATAGGATGATAAGCGTGTATGGAGGAGGTGTTACACGTGATGCCGCATTTGGAACTATCCAATCTCCAACCTCTGCCTAATGAGGGGTTGGATAGGATGGTAAGCGTGTATGGAGGAGGTGTTACACGTGATGCTGTATTTGGAACTATCCAGTCTCCAACCTCTGGGGAGTCTAGCTGGTGCTGGCGGGGCGACCCAGTCACCAAGGCAATAATGACTCCTCGAAGCGCTCATGGGTGTGTAATACTTTGGTGTACGGTTCCGGCACGGGTGATCCCTGTTGTGCCTGCATCCCTGCATGAGTTGTGTTTATGTGCAATGGCCGGCGGGTGGACCCTGCTGTTGTACACGTTTTGGTCACTTTTACTCTATAATGTTGTTGTGGATGCATTTAACTGTTTTGTATCGTTATTTGCATGGAGAGATATGTTATCACGTTTGCCCTGGGATTGCATTTGTGACGGATGATGACGGTATGGCCTTATTATGCATCGTTGTTGCATTACGATTTGGTTTTAAAACCCCGAGACACGTCACACAAGTTGAGCACGCGGTCTGGACCATCACAATTACTTCACCCTGAGCAATGCCCTTCGTAACTAAGCAGGCAAAGGGTGAATTTATGTCCGCGCGGTAGCCTCACTGTGGATGTGCCTAGGGTGATTGGGTTTACAAACTTGCATTGGTTTATGCATTCTCAAAAAGGATTTGAAACCCGTTAAGTAAACGTATCGGAGACGGTCTTGACGTAGCTCATTGTGTATACACATGTGCATGGCATGTATTGATTGTGTATGTTCCTTACTTAGTCGTTTTCGACTAATGGTGCTAGCGGCATCTCGTAGGTGACCAGGGCCGAAGGATATACCTCCTGGCTGATGAGCATACGGGATGAGGTTGAACCTCGTGGGCTTTGGTGAGAATCGAGTGAACATATTCTTAACTATTCTGTGTGCTTTACATTCCAGTTATTAATTATGTTCTATAAATGTCATTTTGTTTATCGGCTTGTATTAAATAGCCGAATCCCGGAATTGGGATTTTCTTTTGCATTTTGACATTATCTCTTGACATTGTAATCATTGCCTGAAAATATAAATAGGCAATATTTTGCATGACTTGGGTGACTGGTTGTTTTTAAGTTTTAATAGTGAGATGTGATCAGATGGGACATGCTTCCTAAAATTCAGTGTACTCTGATAGGATTGGATGATTTGGTTTAGCCTGAGCACCGAGCTTACTAATGATTAGGGGTAGAATCCGAGGTAAGTTAAGTGTGGCGGTGACGTGGCCGATTAGGGAAAATTGGGGCGTTACAAAAAACTCAACAGTATCATCCTTTTTGTTGTCACACTTCATGAGTACTGTGTAACAACAATATGTCTTGTTGACAACAACAACCAACACCCATTATTGTTTAATAACACATCTGATATTAACACATTGTATTGTTTATACAAAACCCTTATTTTATTTCACTTAGGTTTTGTTATTTACACAAAAATGAAGTTGTTGTACGTGTTGTTCAACAAAGAGGCGGTTAAAGTTATACAAAAGATTCAGTAGCCTGCTGGCTGCTGGACTGGCTGTCCGGCAACCTATCCATGCCGATATTATACACTCTCTCTATTCCATTTAATTGCCATCCAAAAATAGTTGGTGTGTTATATCTATTATATTTGGGTGCCAATTAAAAATAAATAAAGCTGGGAGTATTAATATAATTATAAATATCAAGTGTATTGTCTTGTTGTTGAATCTGGTACTACTATTGTTGAGTTGTACTACTTGTATTGATGAATATATTGGACAATATTGGGAAATTTGGGAATTTTGGGAGAATTTGGAAGGTAAATATTTCTAGCATTATACTCTATGTTTAAATGGTGATTGAACACATACATCCTAACAGAAAAATTATTACTCATTGAGCCAAGTCGCATGGGACCCAATAGAAAATCAGCTGAATTATATTATCGAATAAGTTGAAAATTATTTAATTATATATTACATTATTTTTTTAAATTAAATTTCATTAAAAACTGAACACGCTAAAATATACAGAATTTTTAATTGAATTATATAATATTATCACGATGTAGTGATGTAATTGCGTGTGTAACCTGGCTAACTTCCCCTATAACTAATTAGGCTCTTAATTTGGGCCGTTAGATCCCATTTTCAAAATCTATAGCCTATTCGATATGATATTCAAAATTTTAATTAAAACCTATAAGAAGACATTTTAAAAATCCCATAGAATGACCACACTAAAGCCTAAAGTGCTGGTGAATAAATTTGGTTGAAAAGTACACGCTACCAACACCCTTCGGATTGGTATTGATCGATTATTTTTTCATATGGAAGGGGTAATAATACAGTATAATTATAAAGTTGTAACATATTGATTGAAAGAATATAAATTTGAAATCTTTTACTGGTCAGCATCTCAACTTTATCACCAAATTAGGAATTGAATTATATACATAATCTGTACATATAAATCCATTCAATATGGATGGGAATATGTTCATTATTGTATTTATAGATAATATATTTTTTGTATGGAAAATTGAATAAATTCTCATTTTGAACATATTCCAACCCATTTTGAACATATTCCGACCCATTTTGAACGGTTCTGCATTGTGGAAAAATAACAGAATTTGTACAGTAACTGGACTGACCAAATTATCCCCTCATTGATGGTATTTCCTGCTTATTAATCTTGACCAGTTCATTAAATTTGATCTTACTATAATAATTTATGTTACAATTGACTAAAATGTGGGTTTAGTGGGTGTGCTTGGGACATATTGTTTGTAAATTTCAGCGAATATCTAAAAAAGATATATAAAACCAAATGGTAGGAAATAAACCAAATTGCTTAATTCTTGGGAATCTCAATACTCCTTCCTTTTTTATTCCTTAAACTCTACAACAATACCCTTTTCTGTCACCTCTTCAGTGTTGCAAATTGTAAATATACATGTATATAATTAGGATGGTAAGAATTTTTCCAAATTCACTAAATTCAAGTCGAAATTAAAATTTAAATCGAATTTTTTTATATTAATTAAATTCTAGTCGCTTTTAGACCTATGACAATATTTCAACAATTGAAAATTTTAAAATACGTGAGTATTTTTTATCTAATTTTTGAAATATTTAAATTTGATAATTTCAAATTCATCGAATTATCGACTTTACTCGCCCCTACGTATCATGGGTGAATAAACAAGTAGACCCATTCATTAACCAAGTAGAAAGTACCTGACCGCGAGAAATGGACACCTTCTTCGATGGCTAGTAGCAGACACACACAAATGCAATGGCTAACTATCAATTAGAATGGCCAAGATCATTCAACAACTAGCAACAAACTACAGTTAAAATGGTACATAAAAACTTTTACATGGTATCGATCAGCTGGTTTTAGTTATGGGCACACCTAAAACTTCCCTTCATTATTGTCAAAGATAGTCTTTCATTCTAGTAAACATAAGATCAGAACAACTTTAGTTTTGTTATGGACAGTCTTGTTCTCTTCCATTGATTTATCATTTGGGTAGTGTCGTCCCTCCTAGTCATGCATATGTCATTTTTGTTCAACATTCAATTAAATAATTCTTTTTTATAAGAATTGAGCTACTTTTTTATATGAGTATTAAATAAGGTAATATCGAAAAGTAAAAAATTATATATTACTTATATATTTATGCGGACGGAAGATTATGCCGGACAATAAAAAAATTTGAAGATTGTGCAGATAAAACTCACATAAGGGTATTAAATTATAGTTTTTGTTGTCATAATAGTAGTAGGAAGATTATGCGGGATAACAAAAAATAGAAAGTTAGAAGAAATTAGTGGGACGGATGGAGTATATATAAACTAAAAATTTTTCATTCATGGTTAACAGATTTATGAGATGTGACACAATCTAATTTTCTTAAACTTTTCAAATTTTTCTATTCCAATTTAATCTTATAAAAAAGAAAAAATTGACATTACACGATGGGTATGAAACACGTGTGGATAAAACTGTTGTATGCTATATTTTTCCCAAAATAAGGCTTACACTACAAGAATTTTGGCGTACGGGCGAGGAAAACGGGTGACGAAAAACGTATTTCGTCGCCCGTTTTTCAAAAATAAAAAATAAAAAATAAAAATTAAAGGGGCGAGGAACGGGGTGAGGAAAATTTTTTCCTCGCCCGGTTTGTAGCCCTGTTCCTCGCCCCTCTTTAAAAAAAAATTAAAATAAATATTGTAAAAATATGAAATAAATATAATATTAATATTAAATATATAATAATATAATTTATTTAATTAATTAAATATATAAATTAATATATATAAAATAATTTATTTAATTAATTAATTATTACATATATAATTAATTAAATATATATATTTAATATGTATTTAAATATATAAATGTAATTTATTTAAATATATTTAACTAATATTAAATATATAATTTAAATATATTTTTAATATTAGATATATAATAATAATTTATTTATTTAATTAAATATATAAATTAATATATATATATAATAATTTATTTAATTTAACTTAAAATATATATATATAATTTTAAGATATTTATTTTAATTAATATTAAATACATAACAACTTAAATTTATAATATATACAATATTGTTGTATTAAATGACACGATCTACAGGTTGGCCGAGCGGCGATGGAGGTTGACTCAGGTGGCAAGGGCGGCGGGAGGTCTCGAGTTCGAGACCTCCCGGGAGCAATATGCAAGATTAAAGGGGTGTAGGTGGAGGGGGTGGGTGGGGGTGGATGAGGTCGAGGGTTCGAAATCTGTTCAGCACATTTTATCCGTATGTCGAAAACGGGCCAGGAATTGGGAGAGGGAAAAACGAGCGAGGAACAGCCCAGTTCCTCGCCCACAGCCCAGATTTCTTTTAGTGTTAACAATTGCATGTTTGACTATGTGGAGCCTCCATTAGTTATAGAAGGAATTAATATTTCAACTAATTAAAGTTGTCAATATTCCAAACTATTATGTTAAGAGTTTCCCATCAATTCTCAATTAATAATTTCCATAAAAATGAAATTATATTCTCGCACGTAAATAATTTTTTGATAGAAAAAATTATCAGTGATCAACCACAAATGCATTTTTAGCAATGAAATTTTACATGCTTAACTATACCTCAATCATACCAGCTGTGTGCGAGAACTCTTTCCCATAGAAATGGCACACATTATTTGACGAAGAAAAAAATTGAGTTTTTCAAAAATATCAAAGTACAAACATTTAAGTGTGAAGACATAGTACAACTTATTTTAGTATTGAGTCATAAGTCATTTTTCCTATATATTTTTTGTTATTTACTTATAACTTAGAACATATTTTTCTAAAATAAATTAATAAACAACTACAAATTTCACAAATGAAATTATTTTTTTTGTTATTGTTATATCAATGCTCTTCGTTATTTAACTATTTCATTCACCTTTTTTTAAAAAAAATTATTAAAATTTAATAATATAAAATGATAAATTTAAACAAATACAATATTTATATAAACCTGTACTTTAGATGAAGCAAATACTAAGAACCCACAAATAACTGAGCATTATGGATGCTCTTACACTTATTAAATTTTATTAAATTTGCCCAAGTTAGGTAAATTCAAAAATTAGAGTTGAAAAAATAAAATTTCAAAAACCTGGGAATTGCCTAAACTGTTAATCTCGTAGTTGCCAATGATACATTACAAAATTCGGCCATTTGTCAATTTTCATACGCCTTTCTGACATTCAAATTCTAACCATTCATCCATCCAACCGTCTTTAAATTCCTAGGTTACTCTCACTATTTAATTATTTTTGATTGCCTGCTGTATTTAACTCTAATTTATTGCATAACCATCCACCCACACGTATATAGAATAAATAAATAATGACTTTAATCTGTTTGGTTCATGCACTGTACGTTACCATGAGCACCCAGCCAGTGAGTCGTGATTGACACTGCATACTTCCTCCGTTTTAAAAAAAGTGCAACATTTGCATAGTAAATACTATTCACATATTTTAGTTTGACTATCATTTGTAACTTATACTTTTAAAAAAAAATAGTCATGTGGGGTCTTGTTAGATTCGTCTTATGAGTATTTTCAAAATATCAACTTTATATATTTTTTACCTATTGATAATTAACGACATTAATAGTTAAAGTTCTGTATCGACAAACGTGTCCACTTGAAACGTTGCACTTTGTTTTGAAATGGAGGAAGTATATTATTTCATCATATAATAATTTTAATATGTACCATTAATTTTATTTATCTATTTAAATAATAAATCAATAAATCAATATAAATCGTAAATAAAAATATATTATTCATCGTGGAACTAAGCTACCATTGAGTTAGATAAAATATTCAACACACCACAATTTTTTGACTTATTCAAACAATATAGTTTAGTTATATAGAGGTGGCAAAATTTTAACACGAGACGACAACACGACCTGAACCCTAACATTAAATTTACGAGTTAGGGTTAGGTGTTCATGAGTTTGAGTCAGAATTGGGTCAAACTCGATTTTAATCCGAAAAAATAGGTCAGGTTTGGGTCGGATTTGGGTCAACCCGACAGAGACCCTATCAACCAGTTAAGAAATATGTATAATTTTTATTTTTTATTTTGATACTCATATGATGAGCCATATTTCAATGATACATATTTTACAAAAAAAAAATCTATATTGAATCTAACAAACAACACTATATTACCAGTTGACTTGAGATTGTGAATCTTTAGAAGTCAAAAACTAAATGGATTTAAATTACGTAAAGTTCATGTGTGAAACGTTTTCCATATACTTTATAATTTTTGTTATGTCTATTGCAACATGTTCTAGTCAGATTTGTCCACAAATACATTCTTCTATGCATATATTCTTCATCTTTGGTCGAGATTCGATGATTGGTCGTACTAGTTTTAGATGTCTAAGATCATTTGCAAATTAACAGAAAAAATGGGTCAATTGGATCAAGTTAATTAAGGTGACACGAATTATTAAGAGGTCGAGTAAGAATTACACATAAAATAACACAATAATACAAATAAGTATGATTGATGTTGAACATATTATTATAATATATCTATTTCAATACGATATATCAACCTGTAACACAACACAATTACCCCACCAAATTAAAGTTGATGTATGCTATATACAAGTTGGTACTAATACCATGGACTTTTATTATTAATTTATTACCCTCGGAAAGAGACGACTAATTCCAATTTCTATATAGTCTTAATTAATACGCTTTCTTGAATTATCACTTCTTGACATATGGGCAAACACTATATGAGATCACGACTAAAAATATTTCAAAATGGCAACAATAAAGCCATATGATAAAGGAAATCAATATTAATTAGACCAAATACAGGCCCACCTCATCAACTGGTAATTATATATTGCTTTGCTCATGTTTGTAAATATTTTTCACCAAATTATGAATTTACTATGGAGTATTAATATAATATTTATTTAAATAATAAATTAATATAAATCATTAATTAAAATATATTATATTTAAAAAAATACATATTCATCACATAAATATATATATATATATATATATATA
>MAYD01551144.1:0-11264 GCA_001909325.1 Ruellia speciosa
CCAAAAATTACATCGAAGGCCATTATAACTCATTTCCACTCATCTTTAAAAATATCCAAAGAAATCATAAATATTAGTAAGTACTATCTCCATTAAAACTTTTGTTACAGGCGTCTCAAGTTCTTTTTACATTACAACATTTTAGTAACTATTTAAATTTATTCCCATTAAAAAATTACTGTTTAACTTTCTATTTATTAATAAAAAATTATATGTTTCCTTTTTATCATTAATAAATTCTCCATTTATTTGGTGATTAACAAATCCTCTCATTTTTTTTTTCTGAATTACTATTTACTGCTCCCCAAATCAATTCCACCGCCTCATGACGTCATTTGCCAAGACCTCACTTCAAAAAAATTATCTCTCTAAAATTTTGCTCTGGAAGCCGATCGATTAAAGTTGAAAAATGACTTAAAAAATTCGTAAAATATGACGGTTGACGAATTAGAAGCATTAGAAGGCTCGGAAGAGGTAAATATTACGCAAAATCTGAAGAAAAATTGAATTAAAATTGGATTAAAAAAACTTAGCCGCGTACATGGACGAAACATTTATGCTCCCGCACCAATGGTGTGGACGAAGGAGACGTCTTGCGCCCGCACCTTGCGCCCGCACCATTGTTGCTCTAGAAATATTAGACAACAGTGATGGATAATAAAATCCGGTGCACGTCTCCTTCGTCCACGTACACGGCTAGGTTCTTTTAATCCAATTTTAACTCAATTTTTCTTCAAATTTTGCGTAATATTTACCTCTTCCAAGCCTTCTAATGCTTCTAATTCGTCAACCGTCATATTTTACAAGTTTTTTAAGTCATTTTCAACTTTGATCGATCGGCTTTTAGAGCAAAATTTTAAAGAGATAATTTTTTTGAAGTGAGTTATTAGGAAAGGATGTCATGGAGGAATTGATTTGGGGCGGTAAATAGTAATACCCTTTTTTTCCATTATTTTTCTAATTCTCTAGTAGTTAAACCCAACCCTTACCGTAGGATGAACCCCAAATCCACGGCTGACAGTTCTCCCCTTATAAAATACTCCTCTACCGTCGTTCCACATACACCCTCCACCCGCTGCCCGGAGGCCGTCGATGCATGATGCAACAGCCGTTGGATTCTTTCTCAGTCTTGTAGCAGTTGGTGATACACTGAGAGCACTGCACCCGCCGTACCAGATGACCATTACAAACCCAGACAAAACCGGGCATTCAGAGGGGTTTCCATCTTCCAAAGGTACGACGTCGACGACAATGGAGCGGCACACCACCACCAGCCGCGCGGAGGCGGAGCGCCTCCTGGGGATCGCGGAGAAGCTCCTCCGCAGCAAGGATTTCAGCGGTTGCAGGGATTTCGCCATTCTGGCGCAGGAGACGGAGCCGTTGCTCGAGGGTTCCGACCAGATCCTGGCGGTGTCGGAAGTCCTCCTCGCCGCCGAGGGGAAGCGGCTGAAGGCCAACCAGCACGATTGGTATTCGATCCTCCAGATTCCACAGCGCACCGACGAGCTCGAGCTGATTAAGAAGCAGTACCGGCGGCTCGCGCTTCTCCTCCACCCGGACAAGAACAAATTTCCCTTCGCGGACTCCGCCTTCCGCCTCGTCGCCGATTCGTGGGCGGTTCTCTCGGATCCGGCGAAGAAATCCGCCTTTGATAATGAATTCGCCTCGCGATTCACCAAGGTCGATCTCGTCTCCGGGAAGAAGCAGCAGCCCCAACACCAACAGCAACCGCGTCCGCAGAAGAAAACGCAGGCGCAGCAAGGAGAAGACGGTTCCGGATATAAATTACCCGTTCGCCGCAGCGGTAGAGGCGCCGGGGCCTCAACAGGGGGGTCCTCCGCCGGAAATGAGTCAACTAGGAGAAACAGCGGCGGCAATCCGGGGTGGATTGGGAATTTCTGGACTGCGTGCCCTTACTGTTACAATCTATTCGAATACCCTAGGGCTTATGAGGGTTGTTGCTTGAGGTGCGACAATCATAACTGCAAGAGGGCATTTACGGCCACCGAGGTCCGATCACTGCCGCCGCAGGTGCCCGGAAAGGACGCTTATTATTGCTGTTGGGGGTTTTTCCCAATGGGGTTTGTGGCAGGGCATTCCGACTGGAAAAACAAGTTCCCCAAATGGATGCCCCCCATTTTTGGGGGCAATGGCGCTGCTGCTGCAGCAGCAGGGCCTCCTCCCGTGGCTGCTGCCAATACGACGCCTATATCGGCTGCCAATGCCAATGCGACGCCTATATCTACTGCCAATGCGACACCTATATCGACTGCCAATACTAATGCAACGCCTATATCTACTGCCAATGCCAATGCCAATGCCAATGCCAATGCAACACCTATATCGGTTGCCAATGCGATGCCTATATCCTCTGGTGATCCTTCAATGAAAAGGAAGAGGGGCAGGCCTAGGAAGTACTATAATTAGGCGGGTTTGTGGATGAAGACAAGGCTGATCAAAAGGGCGTTCTGCCGCTGTGGCTGTGTTGGTTGTATCCTAAGGGCCATGGGTAAAAATTCTTATTTGTTCAGCTTTGTAGTTGTTATTAGATGCTTTAGTGTTTATGTGTTTCTTGTTTTATGTGGTGTAGCTTATGTGGAGCTGTGGTTTGTTGGTGCTGGTTTTACCATACAAGTTCTACTTGGAATGACCTGTGAAGTAGCTTCACCTGTTTTTTTCGTATATGGAAGGATGTTATTAATCTATTTATGCTTATTTTCTCTGCGTTGCTGTTCTTGTTTATGTATAGTTTCTTTAAAGTAGTTGGATTGATGATCAACTGTCTTGTGTAAAAGTTGATGTTGGTAGACATTTGCATAGTTTTATATTTGGTTTTATCCGGTTGTCCCGTTTCATGGTGTAAAACGTCTTTATAAATGGTTGATATGTGGAGTTTGAAGTGTCCATTGGATGTGATATCGAAAATGGTGTACTAACCATTTTCATATAGAAGTTGACGTTGTAGACATATGTATAGCTTAAATCTATCTAGTTATAATGTGCTTTGTGGGATTTGAAGCGCCTATTGGTGTTGATAGCAGAAATGGTGTAATAACTATTTCATTTGATCGATCGTTTTATGTTTTGTTGTTTTTAGTTAGAAAAGCCTCATATTTTGGCTTGGGTGAAATGAAAAAATATCCTCGGGGTTCAAAATGTTTTTCTATTGCACATTTTCTTTCATGCATGCAGTTTCCCTTTGTAGTGAACATTCGATGTCTCAGTTCTCTCTTTTACTGGGATGCTTCTTGTATTGCTCAACTTTTCCTCCTTGAGTGAGGTCTCCTTTGCCACACTTTCTTCGATTCTGTTTTGGATCAAACTCTCGAGATACTACTGTCATAAGTTCAATTGCAGGATCCCATTTACGGTGATTAATGTTTCGAAGATACACATTTCCGTCCTGAAATGGGGTGCTTGAAATTCTATTGGTATGGGTGGTGTGCAGGGGGATGTTTTAGATTTGTGGTGCTCGGCTATAGATGGATCCATTGCTTATACATCTTATTAGCGTAAGTATAATAGTTGTGCGATCCTTTATACATTATTATCCTTTGTATGGACTTAAAAGTTATCAGTATTTAATTAATTTTAATTCAATCACATTGACTCTCATATTCATTCATTCAATTAGAATTCATTTTTAAGGATCCCCATCAAATCATTTAATTCTACCGTAGTTTTAACATCAAATAATTAATATTTCATTATCCATAATTTATATATTTCTTTTAACTTTTTAAATCATATTTTAATTTCGAAATACAAATAAATTAATATTCCATGTTGTTTTACAATGCATTTCTCAGACCGAACAAAAGGTACACATCTATTAAATTTTTTATGCATATATTTTGAATATCCTATTTTTAATTTTTAAATAATTTAAAATATTATTTTTTTATTAGAAAGGACTAATTTGATTTAAAATATTATTTTCATTAAGACATGCAAAGTAAACAATACTTAAATTAAAAAATAAACTGTACAATACATAAATAAAAATACCGGAAGGAACTATGCATAATTTCAAATTTGAAAAGTATAAAGATTCGGGTAAAACATGTAAAATATAAAATTACTACATATTGTTGCTTAATCACACCCAACTATGTTTAACTAAGTCAGAACAAAGTTGGTGATAAATCTGAGTATTACGTAGCACGGAATTTCTTTGAAGATAATTTTGGAAATCTGGAGTAACACCTTGTCTTGGGTTCTAGGAGCTCCTCTCCCTTATTATTTCCTCAGTTCATAGCCATTTTCTCCCATATTTAATAATCATGTTGTGCATTGCCATTATCATCTTCAACCTTTTTCAATACCAATAACATATGAGTCCCCTAACAATTGCCCATCTTGCTTGAAGCACTTCAAAAGCTCGTTTGACATCATTTCTCATTGTTTCTTGTCTTTGCGAAGGAATGTGGACCATTTTGGATAGATATTATCAGTAAGGTATATCCATTCGAATATTATGCTTCATTCACCATTAAATTGACATTCAATGCATTCCCCATTAGAATGTTGTTGAACGAACGAGATGCATTCAATACGTTAATACCATTGCGTCAACCAGCCACCCCAAAAAATGATGCCATACCCACAAGTCCTGAGAACCGACCGCTTCAAGCACTATTATAGGTGACCCATGACTAGTGCTATTAAAATAAACAAGCTTGCTCGAACTCGGCTCAGCTTGTAAAAGCTCGAGCTTTTGCAAAATAAACGCTCGGCTTGATAGATATTCAATTAAGCTCATTGAGGTGATTTATTTATAATTTTATTATTTTTTGTAAAATAAATATATGTAAAAAGCTCAATAAGGCTCGAACTCGGTTCGAGCTTGACTCGGTTATGATAAACAAGTTGAGCTCAAGCTCGAGTTCACACTTGAAAAACTTGAATCGAGTCGATCTCAATTAAAAGCTCGTATGATTATCAAGCTCGCTCGAAAACTTGGAATTCGGCTCGAGTCGGCTTGTTTAACAACTCTACCCATGACCTCTTATGCAATGCCCTTTCCAAGCTACGAGACAATTTTTCCGTTCCCAGCGCATGCAATCAAGGTTGCCTAACATGCCAGGAAAGCCATATCTCGTCTTGTGCATGTGAAGGACATGATGAACATTCTGATATGACCTGGTCAAATAGTGATCGCCAAACACTTCACCCACAAGTTGATCACTTTAAAGCAGTTGATCACCCATTCACAGATACTCATCGACAAAGTCAGCAGGAACGCCATAAGCCAATTGTCGAATGGTTGTAGTTCATTTATGCAGTGGTGACAAACCAAGTCACTTTGTTGTGTCATACCTTTGTTGGAAAAAGGAAGAACAACCCTCAAGTGTATTAACTATGCAAAGAAATAAATCTTTCTCATACAGAATCGTCTATGGAACACGTAATTGGGACATACTGGAGTTGGAGAGAAATAGTCATTGAAGAACCTATCATGTGCATCTTCACGATTGTTATCGTAGTACCTCTAACGCCTATGCCTGATGCATAATTCATCTTGCACTGCTTGAATAAGTAGTAATATCATCGTTTGTCTAAGAGAACTGGGGTCATCTATGGATTCATCGGACGTGTTGGTGCTAGAACTTTCGGATGTTTGAGACATTGTAATGTGAAAATATTTTGATGAAATGTTGTTTGTGATGAGATTCACAAGTTAGGATGGTTATATATAGACAATGGATAGTTTTCCATGTCTATATTTGTAATACCCCGTATTACTTAGATCAGAAAAGTTCACCTAAAACTTGAATTGAAAATTTTCTTCAGTGAAGGTTGTTCAGATAAACCTTTTAGACTGATAAAGTAATTAGATTCCGGGTGATGGAAAATGGATTTTGAGGACCCAAGGAGCGAGTCCTTAAAAATTTCTCAAATTTAGAAAATTTTCGAACTTCCCTACTCACCTGAAAACGCAAGTCTATAAGATACCTTCCTAATTCGCTTAATGATCTCATATGACCCGATAAACTGGGGGCTCAACTTCTCGCATTTTCCAAACCGCCTCAAGCCTTTCACAGGCGAAACTTGAAGGAGCACAAAGTCACCATTCTCAAACTCCATATCTCAACGTCTGAGATTGGTGTAACTATTCTGTCTGTCTTGTGCTTTTTCATTCGGCCTTGGATCGCTCTGACTATCTCTGTCGTCTGCTTAATCAAATTCGACCCCATAACAACCCTCTTGGATGAATCATCCCAACACAGTGAAGTTTGGCATCTTCGTCCTTACAATGCCTCAAAGAGAGCCATACCAACGCTTGCATGATAACTGTTATTGTGAGAGAACTCTACTAGATTTGATTGGTCCTTCCAACTCCTCTGAAAGTGCAGCATACACGTCTCAGCATGTACTCAAGAGTGTCTGTCTAACTACTACAATCTCCTCGATCAACATAGGCACAACAACCCTGGCTCAGAATTATTGAGACTCAGTGCCATACAAAATAAACTTGATCCCCACATAGTCAAATCCTGTCTCCAAGTCGGGCCATAGTCATCGACCCCAATACATGCTTCTCTTTCTTACTCAAGGCACCGAAGACCCTATTTGCCTTCCCCTTAATGTACTGAATATCTATGTTATAGTCCTGCATCAGCTCGAGCCATCTTCATTGTCTGCCACTTATGTGTTCTGAAGTGTACGTGCACTTCAGGTTTTTGTGATTTGAAAAGATATTGCACTTCGTCCCATACAGGTAGTGGCCTCCAAATCTTTAGTGCGTGGACCATCGCTGCCATTTTCAAATCATGTGTCAAGTAGTTTGCATCATGGACCTTTAGCTACCTCAGGGCAAAGGCAATCACTCACTTGTGCTGCATCAACACACATCCTAGTCCTCTCATCAATGCGTCTGTGAATACCTCGTACTCTCCTGACTCATCTGGAAGTACCAACACTGAAGCATCAATCACTGGGCTTTTCACCTACTCAAAAGCCTTCATGCACTCATCATCCCACTTGAATTTTGCATCCTTCCACAACATACGGATCATCGGCTTCACTACACTTGAGAAGGCTTCGATGAATTGCTAGTAGTATCCCACTAATTCGCGAGAACTATGTTTCTCACTCACATTCTTTGGGGCCTGTCACTTCAACATAACGTCCACCTTGGATAGGTCCACTAAAACTCCAGCACCTGACATAATGTGCCTCAAGAATGAAATCTGCTCCAACTAGAACTCACACTTCAAGAGCTTAGCATACAGCCTGTGCTCTTTTAGTGTATTCAAGATGGTAGATGTCCTTCATGAGCCTATGCATCCAACGATTACACTAGGATGTCTTCGATGAGCACCACTAGACACTAGTCCAACAACGGTCTAAACACCCTGGGCATCAAATCCATGAAAATTGTTGGTGCGTTGGTTAGCTCGAACAACATGACTCTGAATTCATAGTAGCCATATTGTGTCATGAACGTGCTTAGACTTGTCAACCTCGGCCATATGAATTTGATGGTACCTAGAATGAAGATCAATATTTGAGAACCTGTTGTCACCTCTCAACTGATCAAACAGGTTATCAATGCGCGACAGAGAATATATGTTTTCTTCACTGTAATCTGGTTTAGACCATTGTAATTGAAGCACATGCATAGATTGCCATCCTTCTTTTTCATGAAAAAGATTGGGGACACCCCATGACAAACTACTTGGAATAATATACTCCTTCTTCAACAATTGTTGTAATTGTTTTTCCAACTTCTTCAATTCAGCGGGAGCCATACGATAGGGGGTCTTAGAAATTTAAACTGAATTGGGCAACAAGTCGATGTTGAAGTCTATCTCATGCTAAGGAGAAAGTCTAGGAATCTCATTCGAAAAGACATCGGGAAACGAAAAAATGATCGGTACAGAGCTAAGAAAAGGTTTAACAGTCTTAGTGTCCTAATCAGAACACAAATAAGTAGGGTAACCCATGCAAAGCATCCAACCATAGATGCAAAAAAAATAAAAATAATACTAATATCAGGCTGAAATGAAACATGGTGAAGTTAAACATAAGTACCTACTGGATTTCGGAATGAAATACATGGAATTCCACAATCAAGACGAGCATGGTAACTCATCAGTCAGTCCATGCTCAAAATCGCATCGAAATCAACCAAGCTGAACAACACGCGGCTAGTCCTGAACTCTTAGTCCTCATTAGTCACCAGGACATCACGCAATCGAGCGTCACACTCAATAATCTCACCAGATAGTAGGGAGATCGACATTCGATAAGGTGTCACGGGTTGCGCACGAAATTAAAGGTGATGAATGAATACATTGCCCTGGAATGAAACGGGATAAAGGCAGGATGAGAAGCAACAAGTAAGGTACCTAAGGCATTACAACATCAGCCTAGTCCAAAGTACCAACAGAGAAATCCCAAAACGTGAAAAAGAAAAGCGAAAGGTAAATGCCGAAAATGTAACGTGCACCTATAATCAGACCCTCGCTGCTCAATTTTAGCTCGCTCCACTACATTTAGGCGGCCCCAAACCAGTCTGAACCTGTTTGCCCCAATCGACAACTACAATGGCTTAAGCTCCTTGCTGTCCGCTCTGTTACGACTGTCTAAGCTAGGGACACCCCTATCTACAATGACATACATCACGACAGTGCCAACATTGAGGAGAATGTCCCCGGGCCTAGGCACAGTCACGCCCATCATCACCTCATCCTTGGCCCACAGCAACATTAGCACGTCCACCTCCTTGCCTCCTACGACTGTCGTCCTATCCACTGTGGTCCTATGCGCCCTTGCACTTTTTCCTCTTACGGAGGAAATATTTGTGTTTATCAGGAATGGAACGCTAAAAAAAGATGCCCTGATTATAGGCCCCAATAAAAGTAGTGTGATCAATGTATCCAAGTTCTTCCTAACTGAGGAGTTAAAGCCATGAATAAACTTTCGAGCATGGTTTGGTCCAGTTAGTGCTACCTCGGGAGCAAATCTCATCAACTCGGTAAATTGAGTGTGGTAAGTGGTAAAATACATGCCATTGGGTTGTACTAAGTCCTAGAACTCAGCCTTTTTGTCCACAAAAATCTTCAGAGGAAAAAAGTGGGTCCTTAACTCATCTAAAAAATAAATCCATCTAAACCTGGGCTTGGCTCTTAAGGTCTCCTCAGTCCTCCTCCACCAGTGGAGGACTCCTCCCACTAGGTACTGTGAAGCTACCAATATCTTCTTATCCCCAGGACACTGGATGTTGTGAAACACCCTTATCATCTTGTAAGTCTAATTGCTGAAAACTAAGGGATCAACCCCTCCAACAAAATTCAATGGTCAGTGTCACGTGGCTAAGTCCATGTAGTCTACATGTGCCGTTACTATGGGTCTCGGATGGACTGGATGAGCTACGTGGCCCTAACTTTGTTCGTTGATCATTTGTAGCAGCTGCAAAGTCTGAGCCTAGAGGGCCATCATCTGCTGCATAAACTGCGTAGGATCTATGGGCCCTGCACCACAAGTTATTCTCTGGTCGTTCTCTCTGGCTCGGGATCTCCCCATACTAACCCTCACCCGCTATCTCCTCACGCCTGTGGACCTCAGAATGGATATCCTCAGGAATCGACTATATCCTCAGCCTACCTCGTTGTCCTGTACCTTGCTTGGTGCATCTAGGCGGATTCTAAACTAAGACAAAGTCAGTAGGCCAGTAATAGTTATAGGGCAGAAACAACAACAAAAGAAATAATGAGAAAATAGCAAAGAAAAGAAAATAAAGAAGAAAAAAACAGAATAGTCTTCTGCGGTTTTCAACCCCATGGTATCAATACAGCGGGTGAGGATACCGTGAATCACTAGAACCATCCTCGCTGCGGCTACCGAGGTTTTAAGAACTGTGGAAGGTGCTGCCAATAGCCAAAACATGAGCAAAACCAAGCTATCCATGATTCAAACTATGTTATACACAATTCCTGTAACACCCCAAATTTTACAATACGTAAATCTTGGGAATGTTACCGTCACACCTCACAAACAGGACACGAATCCAGGGGCTTATTTGTGAGATGCTAAGGCTTAGAATTTAAAATAGTAGTACTTCTCACCAAAATAATATAATTTTTAAATTTCTCAAAAATAATATAATTTATAACTGTTGATAGATATAATTGTGGGAGTCGGTTAGGGAAGTAAAAATTTTCCCAAAAATAAACCTGTAAGAAGGTTTCTAGATACCATAACCAAATGGGATAAAGTGAGTTTTAAAGAAGACAGGAAAAAGAATTGTTGCAGTGGATTTATTTAAAATAAAGAATTTATGTAACCTAGTCCAGTGCGAGGAATTAAATAAAGCAAAAAGTCTTCATCCCTTCACCCATGTATGCAGTTCCTACATTCGGTTGTTACCGAAACTTGAAAGAAAATAGACATAAACCACGTCAGCGAAAACGCTGGTAAGTTAATCCATACATTCTTATAAATGTCATGGTTTGAAAGTCAAGATTTTGACTCAAGAAATAGAGTCCCTTTATACATCCCAAAATATACCATAGTCTTGTCAAATAATATAACTTAAGGAATCAGTTGCACAATATGTTAATTCATCCCAAACAGTGTTATGGCTCAAGTGTTATGACTCCATAGTAAAATACTTCACCTCAACTTTCAGCGCATATGAATAACTCCATAAAAAGACCATAGAAATAACTTCACAAAAATACTTACTCACAACTCATCAAATATTTATACCACTGAGCAGGATCAAAGAAGAATGAATAGTATTAGTGCCAATAACATAGGCAATGCCCTTCTTAGGTTCCTAGTGGCTTGGGAAGAAGGGCAGAATCCGACGCGAATCTGATATTCAAAATGCTAGCTCCAATACACCGGTGTCCTAGCCGAGGCTCTTTCAGCAGACTAGGGGGCATCGCGGTGTATAACAGTAAATTAATTTACACTTCCATAATTCCTTTTGCAAGTGTGTGTATATATATATATATATATTCAGGAGACATATAAATAATCTATTCATAAATACGGATGGAAACTTATACTTGCTACTAGGTAAATAATCTAATATCATGTAGATAGATTCAGGAGAAAAAGATGATCAAGGAAAAATGCAGAGTGTTTAATATTTAATTTATTATTTAAATTTAATACCACTTAACATCTAGAAATAAAATCCCACAACTCACATAGATCTAAGGAAAGTAAGGATTAACTTACTATCCGGAAAAAAATAATTATATTTGTTATACGCAATTCGTATACTTGTGTGAGGCACACACATATAT
>MAYD01551173.1:0-11516 GCA_001909325.1 Ruellia speciosa
TATTACTGGTTCAGATGATACTGCCTTGTCGACATTTCTTGCATTGCTTTCTTCCAGGTTCTCGTTGAAGGATCTGGGGCCATTGTCTTATTTTCTTGGTGTGAAGGTTCTTCCTCACTCTGATGGTCTGCTGTTATCTCAGCGTGGGTATATCCGTGACCTTCTCGACAAGGTCAATATGGTCGGCGCCAATCCCGTCCTTACCCCCCTGGATGTGGATGTCTCCTTGTCTGTTCTGGGTCGCTCTACCCTTCCTGGTCCTTCTGAGTACCGTATGGCGGTTGGCAGTTTACAGTATCTATGTCTTACTCGTCCGGATGTTGCCTTTGCTGTGAACAAGCTGTCTCAGTTCATGCATCGTCCTATCACTCTTCATTGGGCTGCGGTGAAGAGGTTACTTCGTTATTTGTCAGGGACTCCTGATCTTGGTATTCTTCTACGGCGGCATTCTCCCCTCTCCTTGTATGCCTTCTCTGATGCTAATTGGGCAGGCAACAAGGATGATTACACCTCTACCACTGGTTATTTGGTTTATCTTGGTGGGAGCCTTGTATCCTGGAGTTCGAAAAAGTAGCGCACTGTTGCCCGATCGTCTACTGAGGCTGAGTATCGTGTTGTGGCTGCTACGTCTGCTAAGATTCGTTGGGTGTGTTCTTTACTCTCTGAGTTGGGTATTTCTCTGCCGACTGCTCTTGCCATTTACTGTGACAACATTGGTGCCACTCATTTATGCTCCAATCATGTGTTTCACTCTCATATGAAGCACATTGCATTGGACTTCCACTTTGTTTGTGAGCAGGTTCAGGCAGGCATGCTTCGAGTTTCACACGTTTCTTCTTCTAATCAGGCTCTGACCAAGCCTCTGCCTCACTCTGTGTTTTTGTCTTTGAGAGACAAGATTGGTGTCTCTTCTAGGAGCACCATCTTGCGGGGGCGTATAGAAGGACATAATAGTAATTGTACTTAGTTGTTAGGGTTTCCTTGTAAACTCTATATATATTGTTAATGACTCTCATAATGAAGTATGCTTTTACCCTAAACTCTATCAGAATCTCTCCCCATAAATCTCCTGCGGTTGCAACAATCTATGGCGATTAATTTACCATGTTCAAGATGTCGAAGTCCGGTTGAAGATTGGTGGCATTATTTATATGAGTGCCCACATATACATGTATTATGGTTATCATTTGGTGTTGCTCTTTCTCCACCCACCGCACATTTGTCCTTGCAATTATGGATGCACGATATTATACATGGCAGGGGATTACGAATTTTGGCTATTATTTGGACAGCATGGCGCGCGAGAAATATTCTTGTCTCTGATCATCGGATGTTGGATGTTGGACAACTTCAACATATGTGTGAGCAAATATATTTGCAGATCCAATTTAAGCAAAGACATGTTACAGTTGTTCCGTTAAGGTATGTCAAATGGAATGAACAAGGTGGGGTTCAGTACATTGTTAATGTTGATGGCAGTCACCTTAGTACCTCCCACTTGTCGGGATTTGGGGTAATCATCCGACGAACTTCTGGGGAACAGATGCGGAAATTTCAGTGCATCTTGGACATGTTGGGATCCTTGAAGCGGAGCTTAGGGGTCTATTTTGGGAATTAGAATTGGCTTGGAATGCTAAGTTGCCACAAGTTTGTTGTTAGTTGGACTCGTTGAAGGCCATTCCCTTAGTGAAGCACCCGGTGTCTCATTTTCATAAACTCGCTGGGTTGATTCAATGTATCCAGAATTTGTTCCAACTTCCATGGAAATTCTCACTACATCATACTCTCCGGGAAGGAAATGCGGTGGCTGATTGGCTAGCAAAGTATGGAGTTGAGCATAGAGGGGAGATATCTTGGTGGGAGTCGCCTCCACCAGATCTTTCCATACCTTGGGACTTTATGTTCATAATGATGTTATGCTTGCTTTTGGTACTCCGGAAAAGCAAATTTTGATCGAACCCATATTGCACCCATACCTGTAGGAGACGCTTCTGGGATTACTTATCCCAGGAGAATATAATCTCATCTATCTTTATGTTTTTTTCTTGCATTTCTGATTCACGATTTATACCCAAAAAAAACTAGAGTACAAAATAAATAGGGATTAACATTAATTGTCAGTAACATTTTTTTTTCATTTCTGTTGCTTTTCTATATATCAAAATATCAAAATTTGAGGCTAAACAAACTTACAATGCCACCGATCACTGACTTGCATAGCATATATACAAAAAAGATACACTATTATTTCAACAAGATCTTGATTACTACACATATTCCTTTTTATATGTTTAAAAGCTTGAGTCCAATTTATTTCTAGCCCTCTTACTTCTTTCTACTGTTCCCATATATTGGTTGTATGAATTCATTCTTCTGATGTTGCAAAGCTGCTAAAAGGGCTCCACTACAATTCAAATCCAAGATTGGATGGGATAGTTGCACTTGAAGGAGTTCACTCCACTTATATGTGCAAAGATGTCTGAAGAATCCATGTCTTCTTCTTTCACTCCCTCCTGGAAACAAAACAGAGAGATTTGGACATTATTACTTTGTTATTACATTTAAGGTTGCAAGAAACAATTATATGAGTGCATTAGCATTTGTAAAATTTACTTTCTAGACGGAGAAATTTATATTAGCAACTTTTGTCTAGTAAAATTAGGGGAGCACGAAATTAGATTATCACTAGAAAATATAAAAGAAGTATATACATTATATAAGAATCTTAAAAGTTTAGAGCGGACCGTCCAGCCCCTCACTTCATCCCTGTTTACTTAGTATAATTATGGGACAACGGATGACATGCCTTTCGTTGGTGTTCCGGGATTGAATTAGAAAACAGGCTGCCATCTTCATCGGTGTCTTCTTCGTGGTTGCAGCTGCCGGAGGTCCTGGCGATTTCTCCAAGCTCATCATTCTTCGCAAACCTTCCTCTGACCCGAGGCCTGCTGTCTGCAAGCGTTTTACGGCAGGCATACTGCATTTTTTTTTTTGGTTTCAAATTCTTTGTGTTGTGGAGAGGTCTAGACAGATAATCCTTAATTTCCACTGAAAGAAAAACTGAAAGAGAAATGACCTTGATTTTCTTGCTGAAGTTCCTTTCATTCCTTTTCTTCATGTATCTATGGATCTTCCTTTTCCTTTCCTCTACGGAGAGTTTTCCCACCTTGAATGTAGGATCATCCAAACTCGAAATCTCTGATACCAAAGGAGTTGTACTTGTTCCTCCATGGCCAAGGCGTTGGCTATCACTACTAAATGCCTTCGTGGTCGCCAAGAAAGAATTTTAGCGAACACATCTTTGTTTCAACCCGAAAGATATAAAGGAACAGTTGTGTGTGGTCTTGGTACCTGGAGTTCATTAGAGCAGTCGAATACCCTTGGAATGGTGTCAGGGAGGAAAAGGCCACTGTTGTCTCCTTGAAATTCCAAGTCATGATGCGAAAAATCGATTCCGAATAGCAATCCGTTGCCCGAGAAGATTCCGGAGCCTTCAGTTGAAAATGGAGGATTGATTGTGCTAGAAGGCAAGTATGGCGGCAACATTGGGTCCATGAGGGAGCAATGAGGTTGGGAAGATCTTAGGCGAATGTAAGGCGGCACGGAAGGGAGACAATCGTCTTCAAAGGATGTTGGGATTGGTGGGCCTAACATGGGCATGACCCCTTGGGGTGGTGGGCCCATGGTCGACCACCGGTCCGGACCATATTGGTGTGCCGAGTGAAGTGGTCCGGTCATCATATCCCCAAGTGAAAATTGATTGTCCAGAGAAGAAATATTGAAAGGCTCTTGATTTTGGTTGTTGGTGAAGTATTGATTCTGATGGGGGTTAGAGAAAGTCGGAGAAGGGGTGAAGTCTATGGCCGCAGAGATGTCATTTTCTAATTGATCTTCAGTTGGATTTTGGTTGTCGAATATGATGGAGAGGTTGTTGTTCCCGGTCGCAATTGTTGCGGCGACATTTGGCACGGAGGGGTCGACGGGGGCCACCATTGTGGTCGGATTGAGGTCATTGTTATCATTGCAAGCATTGGCAGCATTAGCGTCGTTGTTGTTGGTATTGATGTTGCTATAGTTGTTCATATCGGTAGGGATGGAGGGATTAGCCGTAGGATACGAAGATTGCTCTTCGTAGCAGCAATTCGAACTCGACTCAACCTCGGAGTCTTGTAGAGTCTCGGGGAATAACTCGGACTCGCAAAACTTGAATAGGTGGGCCCCAATAGGGCTCGTGATCTCCTCCTGCACAAAAAATGTAACGCAAGAACAATTAAATATACATATATATATCAAAGCTTCTAAATCGTCAAAATAGTCATATACATACCCATGTATAGTCTAAAAATTACATGATTTGAATATATGTCAATTTAAAACAAAAGGGGAATATTATTTTCTAATGAACTAGCTAGGTGCGATCAAAATAGATATGACAACAAAATTCTGAATTATGACAGCAGAGAGGATTTGTGTAAGGGATAGAAATGGTGTCCATTTCTGGAGAAAGCATTGGGAATTTTGAAAGATAGTGAATGAGATCTTCTGTACTATCATACATATATATATATATATATATGCATGTATGTATGAGAATGAGACGTGGTGCCATCAATTTCGGAGTTCCTTTTTTCAGTCAAACTGAATAAAGGAATCAAGATTTAGAGATAAGCTGGGAATTGGAATTAAAAAGATAAGTTTCATTCGATTATGGTTTTGAAAAAGAAATTTGTTAGAGTAAGGAATATGGTTTGGAATTTCTGTAATTTCATCAACAAAAAAAGCCCATTTCGATTGAGACGTGAGCCGAGGCAGTAATCCTTGCAGACATATACATCAATGGAATTAAAAAGAACAATTTTTTGTACACATGAAATGACAATAATATTTCACAATTTAATTCTAGAAACATTGATCAAAATTAATAATTTCTACTACACATATCCTCCGAAAAACGGCACCACCTCACCATCCCCAAAATTCTCCTGTACCCGCTTTCTCCGCTAATAATTGCATGCCATTCACATGTCGAATTCTTTCTAGCTAGAAACAACTTTTTCTTGAAAGAACTCATCTAATTTTAGAATTCCAAGATTCGTGAAGTAATTGAGACTTCTTATCCAGTTTTAAGCAAAAATGCAGAGGAAACACGAAGCACAATAATAACATTTATGCAAGAACACACAACTTCTCCTCATGAAACCAAAAAAAGAAAAAAGAAAGAAAACCCTAAATGCAAATATCAATTATTCGTCGTCCCAAATTCAATAAGAACAAGGAAAAGGCAAAACATGAAAAGCAAAAAATCACAAGAAAATTAAAGTAAACGAATTCGGGATAAAGATAAAAAGTTGATACCATGGAAAGCTGCTGATAATCTTGATCAACCATGTTCTGCAACAATGTTGTATTCCTCTTCTAGAGATGGAGAAACAAAAGAAAGAGAAATAATGAAAGATTAGAACAACTTCCCTAATCACTAATCGATCAACATAGCCATATATAATTTAAAGAGAACCCAAAATTTTCTTTCTTTCTTAAAAAGAAAAGAATAAATAAAAACCCATATGTAATACACTTACAGCAACATGACCATTTGTTGTCTCGTCGTGCTCATGATCATGTTCCTCATGATCATCAAATCCACTTCGATGTTCTGTATTCGACGTCATTGATGATTGGGGGAGAAATAAAACTTCATCCACCTCAATAGTAGATGTATCCGTTACGCCCGGGAACGAATTAATTTTCTCCAACAGTATTATGAATATTTACACAAGTGAAAAAAACGTGGGCCGGGGGGATAGGAAGGGGGGAAGGGGAGAAGATGGTCTCTTGCCTGTTTTATCTTTGTATGTGGAGAAAATTAGGAGAGAATGTGAAGAAACTCGTTATGGGGAGGATTGAACAAATGAGGGTTGGTTAAATAGTTCGGAGCCTATCGCCCGTACACTAGAGTCAAAACGAGGTTGTCGGTACGCCACATGCTCCTATCTTTGTTGGGAGGTCACGGGAGTTGAGGTCCTGAAGAATTTGTACCGTGGATAGGGTGGTGTGGGAGGTATGGATGGCGTGGATTTAATCGGGTGTTTGAGTCCTGGGAGGTTTTGAGAATTATTCTGTGTTATTTATTGTTTGCCTTAAGCGTTATTGAACTATGAATAAGATTTATTAATGAACTAATTTGTTTAGAAATGTGGAACACATTTGTAAATTGGTTTAAAGAAATTTGCAATTGTTCAACTTTTTTATCTAAATATAAATCCCTAGCAATAATTCATGTTTTAAATGAGTAGATAAGGGTTTTTTTTTTTCTCATTTACTTTTGGAATATATAATTTTTTTGGGGTTAACTTCTAGCCCATGAAATCACAAAATATAATTTGTATTACTAATTGTATTACACGCTAATTCTAATCATTGAATTGTTCCAAAGTTTAATTATTTTTATAGTATATATATTAATATATTAATACAATGGTTAGGATTAACTTGCACTACCATTAATAATACAAATGGAACCGAATTTTTAGAATAATTTCATACAATATAATATGTTTTTATATATTTAATATAACTTCCCCTTTGTATTATGATTGAGAATTGGTATCCCTAAAATAATTAATAATGTTTAATTTGATTCAAGCTAAAGATATATACGTTAGGATTTAAAGGTTTAACCATTAGATTTTTCCATTCATTTTATATATAGACATATATATATATATATATATATATATATATATATATATGTGTGTGTGTGTATGTATATATATATATAAATTATTTATAGATATAAAACTTAATATAAGACCGTAGAAGTAAACCTATGTGAAATTGGGACATCAATTATTTCGATTTCCAATTTGAAATTAAACATTATATGGACGATTAATTACCAATTTAGAATAATTGAAATTTTCCGGTCAAATTGATGATATTGATTTCCAGTGCACGTTATTCCACTCTTCCACACACCGATAGACTGGAAGATTTCTTGTCCTAAATTGGAAATTAATTGTCTATATACTATCCTAAATTGGATATAATGTGTTAATTGGTGTCCAAAAATCATAGAGACATGCTTGTATTGTCTTACACAGTTTATCGGCGTGTGGGAGAGTGGAATAACGCTCGCTTGAAATCCATCAATTTGATCGGAAAATTTCAATTGTCCTAAATTGGCATTTAATCGTCCATATATTGTCCTAAATTGGATATAATGATAATTGGTATTCAAAAATTACATATGTGTGTTTCTACTGTCCTATATTGATTTTCATCTCTTACTTATATTAATTAAAATTTGGAGAACCATTGGTGTGTAATACCAATTATTAACCAACAAATAACTAACACTCTATTTTTAACTATTTTTTTAAAATTTAAAATTAATATACATGTGCAAAACTGCTTTGCCATTGGCACCTCTATTCAACCTCTACTTTTCGAAAAATATACTTACATGCATAAATTATTTGAACGCAAATAAAAGAACAATATTAACTGAAAATGTTAAACGTCTATTAAAACTATACTTATATTTACTTCCATCTTTATTTAATAGTTTGTTGAGTCCGATTTAATATCGATCGCTCCTCCATTAAAACTAACAAGACACATTGTCCTTCGAAAAAATGATTACGAAAACTGAATCTATATATAGGGCTCTTTGATGAAAAAGACCGAAAAGTGATTATCAGAAAGCTAAAACACCTTATATAGTAGTAATATGATAACTAAGATTCATCAAACATGTTTAAAAATTCAGCAAATCTCGTGGATCGGACAAAGCTCGACATTTTCGGTCGGGACCTACATTTTTTCTTCCTCGCCCCCTGTTTGTTCCTTGAGAGCGTGACTTATTTCCTGGGTTTGGATTTTCTTTTGGACAAGGTTATCCAACGTTGAATCTGATTTCATTCATTTATCCTATTTCTCATGCCGTCATGTTGAGTTCGAAATGTCATTTTCAATTCATCTTATTTTTTATGTTCTTCATGTCGTCTTGTACTGGACGCTTTGTTGCTTCGGGGAAATTTTAATAACAAACTTTTTCTTTAAAAAAAAAACTAAAGCAATTTTTTTTCATCTCGACAAAATACGTACTATCTACTTTATAACTGAAAAAAAGGGTGTAAAAGAAAGATAAAAACCTTACTTTATTCCTGCGCCTTTTATTAACACAGTAAATTATGAGAAGCACATGGAAAGTGTCTATATGTGTATATATATATATACTTTGATGATCTCTAAGCATTTATCATGATGAATATATAGCCAAACAATCCCAGGTGTGATTCCTTATTTCTTCAAACGATTGAAAAAGATGCAGTGGGTAGATATTAGGGTTTGTTTGGCTGCACAATATAATTTTTATACATGTAAAGAGGGTTCACTGTGTCTGCTAAATGGTGGAAAGAATCAATACATTTCCTCATTTGTATAATCTCGTGCAGGTTTATGCTATCCATATTTGAATGATGCCATCCTTAACGAATAATATCGAACTTGCAATTAAACCGTGCTACAACAAGAATCCCATAAAGTATTACATGACATATATATGCACACACGTGGGGAGATTTTTGTTCAGCAGAGATCTTACATCGAACAGCACTAGTATATTATGTTACACCGTATAGTACGTAAGTGCTACCATGTCAAGTCGTGTCATTTCGCAATGGATGCGCAATTCAGAACCGCTGAATTCAGCATAATGTTGAATTTAGGTGATAGATTACATAAGTAATTGTTTAAGTATAGTACTAAATAGTTGAAAAAGATATGGTGATTGTTGAATCAATATCGTTGAATATCAAACCATGCTGGACCTAGATAGATGCTTAATTATATAAATAAACCCTAAGACACAGTGGGTAAACGGTGCTTTCAAATGCAGAATCATATTCTAATGGTTTTTGCACCGTCTTTAGTTATCCTATGAGAAGTTTGAGGGGGTTTAAATTTGGTCATTTTGATGATGTTCCATAGATAAATAGATTTGCTAAAGAAGTAAACAAATGAGTGAAAGTTCAACTCACAATTTTGATTTGGAATCCTAGCTTGATCTTATTATATATTACTCTACTATGTGTTATATATAAAAAATAAGAAATAATTAATGATAAGAAGGTTGGTGAGAAAAACACAATTCTTGACAATGGGTAGGATGGAATTAATTACCAGTACGTTCATAGGATTATTCTGGATGTTTATTTAATCTCATCTATTAATTGAGATTAATTATCATACAAATTACTTCATTAATCAAGGGTCCTTGTATTAGTATTTATGATTAGGTTCAAAAAATGAAGATCCAGTTCCGATGGTTTAACCAGATCGATGTTCCAGGCATTTGATGCTGAACTCTTTGGTGGCAACTTTTATGTGTTGACCATACGTCTTTTGGCTCAATCATGCCCAACAGATAAACGATACATTTGACCCTTCAAGTATTAACTAGCTATACATTATCTCGGAATGTTTGTTTTTAGTTGTGACCGGGCACTACAAAAAACAATTCCATAGGTGAAGGCCAAATTTCATCGCCTAGAACCTCGCCTACTGTAGTAGGCGATGAAATACAATTTGTCACCTACACCCTAGCTAGTTGCCTATCACATGTTGTCATCGAAGCTATAGCCCAATTGGCGACAATTTTGGTGAGGATGTAGACGACGATGTAGATGATGAAATGCATCTCATCGCCTACGTATAACGGCTAGTTTGTAGGCAAGGAAATATGTTGTTGCCTATACTCTCGCCTATATTGTTGCCCAAATTATCGCATGGTGCATAGCTCGGGACACTAGAAACTGGCATGTTCCATTTGTATTTTTCAATTCTCACTGTACAATACCAAATGGAACCTGTAGTAGCTTAAAATAGTACATAAACAACACTTCCACATGACATTCCACATTGATGCCATCTATGAATAACACTTCGATATATATAAGGGAAAATTACTCAAAACTAATAAAGTTCAATCACATATATAAGTCCATAAACAAGACATGATACAATGCAAAACCTTTCCATTCGACATCTATTAGTTGTTTAATATGCAAAACAACATAGTGTGTATATAACAATCAACACATTTACTTGTAATCACTTATCATTTCAATTTGCAATGCAAAAACAAAGTAAAGTGATCTATATAGGATGACTCCAACAACAATAGTTAATCCTCACCGAGTGGCAACGTCAACCTGGCAATCCTCGGCACCGCGCCACCCAGCAGATGTTGTCACAAGGCGGTGCAGGTCCTTTCATATCATATCATGGGCAGCTCCACTCACCCAATTTGAGCTATTAACGACACTACGTCTCAGTCAAGTCAAATAGGGAGTTGCTGTAATTCTGTAGACAGGTAAGCAAGCCTCGAATCTCGAATCTCTACCAAAACTACCTTCATAGACTTCGTCCACCATGCCTGAGTCTGCGAGTTTGTTGGTGCACCTTAAGCATAATACATGTACTCTTTCAAGATATATATATATATATATAGAGAGAGAGAGAGAGAGAGAGAGAGAGAGAATTGTTTCTATATGTATTCTTAGGTTAAAAAAATATAGACATTGATAGTTGGATTCCTACCTGGGAAGATTCTGCATGGTCATATGGACCCTCCACCACTCATGTGGAGATATGAATCAGATGTGATCCAAATCCGTAAATATGGTGAGCCGCTCTTGCCTGGGAAGCGTCCTCGATGCCTCTATCAGCAGGGCATTCGTATAAAAATCGGTGGGCCATCTGGTCCTCTAGACACCTGCAACGCCCTCTCAAGTAGTATTCCCTATGAGCCCTGTATAATATAATGATAATAACAATCACAAGGCATAGAAAAAGGTTAACCATGCTACCAAAGTGCCTTAGTATTACTTGACTACTCATTGTATTTGCAAGTTGTAAATTAATATAAATACTTACAAACATAGTAGTGCAAACTGTTACTGTTGTTGCGACTTGGTTTGCATCCCAATGTAGGTCTGGGTAATAGTGATTCAACATTCCAATGCCACACTCTATGTAAACACATGAAAATATATGCTACATTGTTGCAAATTATTGGAGAATAGCGAATAAATTAAATTTCAATAGTAGGCTAATATAATGTTATATCTTCAAAATCATTGTACGGAAAATTAAAATTGGCCATACAAACAAATTTTACTAAGTATTCTACCAAGCCAAAATGAAAAAATTCCAAAAGCTGGTTTGGTCTAGACCACCAATTTCGATTCGACATATCGGCGCACTCGTGTCGCGCCCATGCACAAGCCGGGCTTATCAGATCCTGGAATTTTCACCCCCCCGTGAGTGTATGTGCGTGTGAAGACTCTTTCCTGTCTATCTCTTTTAACTCCCATTACAAGTATTCATACTAATAAGGTAGATCAAATTCCACTTTTTATGCAATGTGAATTACAGTTTTTAAGTTATTTTTAGTATTTAATGGGACTCATTATCCACTTATTAAATACTATTCATTTTCTTTATATAATTTC
>MAYD01551195.1:0-12903 GCA_001909325.1 Ruellia speciosa
TCTCACTGTGATAAGACATCAAATCATTACAATTTCGTCTCACAAAACACAAACTTGGATCTCACCTGTCTAGTTACAAGAATAAGTAAAAATTAAAGGATCAAGAAAGATGTACTGACTTGACAAATTTAAATAAATTGGTGTACTCATTTCTCTGTATGTTTCGGAAAAGATGCTCCTGCTCAGTCTTTAGTCTGATGAGAAGATCAAAGTAATGCATATTTGAACCTCCAGCAGTATGTCTCTCAAATTCCACATAGTCAATCTATTCAATTGAATAATAGAGAAAAAGTATTAGGGATCATTGCTAGCATCTGAACAGGATACACGAAACCTAAATCAGGACTTCTCCATTGATGTTTGATGTCATACCTCATCATGAAGAATAAGAGTGGGAGGCTTGGGTAAAAAGAAGAAGCTCTTTTCAAGAGGGTAAAGAACTCCATCCTCAGCTTTAAGCGACGACTTGACAGCATAGCCATCTTGAAAACTACGAAATGATCCAGGCTTAGTGACTTTGACGCCAGATAATCCTCGAAGAATTGTAATAAAGATCTCATGGATGAGTCCCTGATATATGAACAAAAATTAGGTCAAGATCAACAGCAATTGAAATGGCAATCACTTGTTCAGCTATCCAACCCAATAAATTAGTGAAGACAACTGACATCAAATGGATCCACTAAAATCAAAATATCAATTGCTCCACCACAGAAGAAAAAATGCAGATTGCCCACTTTATTAGGACTACTAGCACAGTAGAAAGCAGAAAGCCACAATGTTTCAAACCAAAAACCAGAGGGAATATTATTCTATCAATATTAATACCTTGTGTGCTGGTTTGATCTTGTCCTTGTACTTAGAATTGTATAGGTCTTCACTCATGGATAACATGGTGTCTATCACAGCATCCGTCTCAAACTGCAGTGGGGCCGAAAAAACCGCATAAAAATCAAATCATTGAAATTAGAAAACTTAAAAATGGCAATCATTACCTGCATCACAATATGTGGATACAACGTTTGGCCCTTCCTAATTGGAGGATCAAGAGTAATAATAACAAAGGTATGCGGTTGGTTTGACTGCAGAATAAGAGATGATTAAGCATTAAGCATGATTCAACAGCAAAATCAACGTATTGATGTGATAGTTTTCTGTATATATATCCAGCATTAAGGAAATGGAAAAACTATGGAACCTTAGGCAACCAAAACACACGAACAACACTGCTGTATTGAATCTTGAAGTCGTTGGCTTGCCCTTGAAGACGCAAAAATGAGAGATGAAGCTCAACATTGTATCGTCCCCTAAAGGAAACCAATATGTCATAACATCCTGTAATCGAAAGAAATAATTGAAAATGAGTATGTAACGTGATATCTGAAACATACCTAGGTGTGAGTATAGCAATTCCATCAAATGTAACAACAGCTTCTTCACCACCAGCTCCAACATCTGCCATTGAAACAATCTTGTCGCGGAAGACCTATCCCAAAACATACATTATAGTACATTTGCTCAAATAAAAATTAAATAAAAAAGGGGATATTATTTTCAAGATTTCTGATAAAATAATCACCTGTGCAGAAGGCTGGTTTTCATCCCCAACAAATTGAGTGTTCGAATTGGGGATATGAAAACTTATTTCCATCAATGAGTCTTTCTGTGAAAACATGAAATTTCTCAAATATGCTAGTAATACAAAGGATAACAACAAAGAACAATAAGCCTTGATCATCATGTTTTAAATAGTTAGTAGTTCTAAAGACCAGATCAAATGCACCACCAAGTTACCTCGTTAGCTCCAGTAGTATCATCTACATGAAATTCCAACATGACATCATTTTTCCCTTGAAGTTGGGTCTGTGCAACATCAGCTAGTGATATCTCAAACCCTTGCTTACCACCCACTAGAAAAGTAAGTGTATTGCCTAAGAAACAAAGAATGTCCAGATCATCATGAAGAAATATCATGATAAATAATACCAATTACCAGACAGTGACAAACTAATAGGATTATATGTAATTGAGAGTAAACAGAATGGCTACTCTGCATGCATATTATACAGGTTGGTACAGGGACTCTGTAACTACCTCCTCAATCAATCATATTTTCATATGCTATATTAAAATATGTAGGCATACAAATCACCCTATTCAGCTTACAGTAGACAACTAATCTCTTGCATATAATGTTTTCAAAAAAAAAATATTTCTTGCATACAGTGCAAGTCAGTCACATTTATCTACTACTAACACCAGAAAGCCAACCATAACAGAGAAAACCAAAAACAAAACAAATTTTTTATAGAAAAGTTGTTTCAAGTACATTCCTCAGTACCAAAATATAATAACAAATAAGCACGACACGAAGCACACTAAAGGAACAAAAGAGAAGGCAAGTAGGGTGAATGAGTTATAGACCATTTAAGTCAACATCTCCCCAGTTTTTTCCACTGACAGATAGCTGCTTTTCCTCTGGTGTTTTCCCAAAATTGGACTGGAAAAATGCGGTCAAACTGGCAACATCCTGCATAACAAGAAAGTATGAACCATATAACATGAGTGACTTTAACGGTGGACAAAACTTATGAATACATGATCTCAGATAATAATATTCTTATAAAAAGATATAGGTCAACCTGATCTCGAAACCCAGTGAATTTATAATGCAGACCATCTTTAGTCCGGACTCCAAGCTGATTAGATCGGGGAACCTTCATCCAGGAAAGCCCTAGTAAGTCGGATTTATCTACTTCCACAGCCTTGCCACCACCTTGTTTCTTCCATACCACCCCACCTGAATGAACTCTGAGTTGCCCTGGATTCTGCAAATTATAGGATAAAATTTCAAACAGTTTTTCTTCAAATAAATAACAGGTTTTCATAAACTTGCTGCCACAAGTTTTAAGAAAAAGAAAGCCTCAAGGAAAGTGGAACCAACTGAAACCCATTTCTTCAATTTTTTTTTTAAACCTTGAGATATTACAAAACAAATTTCAAGATAGTATAATTTTTTTTAACCTTGAGATATTACAAAACCCATAATCTTTTTGTAGAAATGTCAAGTATATTTTCGAATTCTCTATTCGCTTCAAGACTCCAAATTTCACTCTGAACCGTCAACAGAAAGCCCTCATCAACTTAACTATCTTTTACTCAAAAACAATATTCAAAATTGAAACCCTAACCAAAGTGGGGAGCGTTAAGAGTCGAGATTTCACCTTTCGCAAATAAAAATGATAAAAACACATCCAATTTCAACCATCGCGCGGACTACCAATTAAAATCGAAGGGAAAAATTACGCAAAACCCTAAAATGACGATTAATACTCCCCAACATAAACTTTTCAAAAATACACCTAATTGAGATGCAAAACGTCAAAACCATCGAAGAGGCCAGCTAGGGTTACATATCAAATCCACAACAACTCAAGAAGAATCAAGAATCTAGAATCAAATAAAAACAACTATAGAAAACAAAAATAGCTGGTATAAATAAAGGAGCATATCGATTTTTGCACTTACAGAACCCCCACGGCCGCCAAGAGAAATACTGTTGAACAAGTGGCCATCCGCCATTGCAGTTACGAACGGGAGAAGGGAATTAGAGCAGAGGGAACGGGTGGGACTATCTCGTATGGAAGAAAGTAGAATTTGCTGCGCAAGTCCGCAGTCCGCTTTTAACCATATGGCGCGAAAAGGGAAATTATCGGGTGTGAGTCGGCTCATTGCAAGTCGTTCCAATTCCAGGGGAAAGGCTTTAATTTCTCTTTTTTGGGTTCGGCCCAGCCCAGCCCAAATTTAATTTAATTTGGCCCAATCCATGTTTTTAGTGTGGTTTATAATTTTATTTATTTATTTATATTATTTTATTCGATTTAAAATTATTCGATTTGAAAAGGTCAAAATTTGAAACTTTAAAAGTCCAGTGAATGAAATCTATGTAGTATTATCTTGAATTAAAATTGTATAGTTGTAATTTTAAGCACTTAGTGAATCGAGTTTTATAATTTCTATTTATTTAGTGTCATTATTTGATTCGGTTTAAAATTATTCAATTCAAAATTTTAAATTTAAAAATTTACAAGTCCAATCAAATAAACTCTATCTTATATTATGTTGTATTATCTTGAATTAAAATTGTATAATATGATTGTAATTTTAAGCATCTATGGTCAAGAGTTTATATAACTTAATACAACTTAATACAATTCGATTACCCCTCTCTCTCTCAGTTTATATAACTTAGTAAAACTCGATTACCCTCCTCTCTCATTGTGTTTGGCTCTTTTTTCTAAGTTACTTGTGTAAAATTATTAAACTAAGTTAAGTATCAATTTTTTTTCTTTGTTCGAGCTATTAACGAGTTTTGTTCAAAATTAATTAATAATTAAACGAGTGTTTCATCAAGTTCAACTAAATTTGATTAAGCTTAAACTTGACTTATTAATCACAACAAAGCTCAAGCTCGCACTGTATTCAAGTTTTATCAAACATTTTTTTGTTACATCATTACTAAACTTGACTTGTTAATCACAACAAAGCTCAAGCTCAAGCTCGCACTGTATTCAAGTTTTATCAAACATTTTTCTGTTACATCATTACTTTGAAGTGTATCATCATATCACAAATTACAAGAATAATACAAACAAGTTAAATTCATACCGTGGTTAAAAAGTTGAAAAACATGACTAATGACATTAAGCCCCCCAAACTTTTCAAGTACATCTTTTAATTTTTAAAATTTATTTATAAAATACAAATTTCCCTTCATGACCCTAATCGAATAATTAAACAAGTCGAGGTCACTCTTATCGAATATTTTCAAGCTTGTTTACCGATAAATGATGAGCTATATAAGTAGCTTGTTGACTTAAATCAACTCTACTCATGGCTGCCAAATTTATTATGGGTGGAATTGAGAACACTTGGGGTTGAGGAGACGAGGAACCAATGCACTGAATGAAAATTGAGACCCTGGTGAGAATAATGAAGTGTTGCAAGAAAATACAACAATGGATATAAAGGAATCACCATTCACCAATCAAAACAGAAAATGGATTACCTGATCCTATGAAAGACTGCAAAAGGCCCAAAACCTTCAAAACAACCAAGAGATGCAACAAGGACTGGATGAATCTTGATTATTACAAGTAACCATGTAAGGATCTTTCCGACAATGCTGAGTTCTCACATGTACCTTGACAGGTTCAGCCTTGAAGATACATATTTTACAAAGCTCTGGCTAGCTTTGTTATGTTCTACAGTATCATTCTAATGAAAAAAAGACAACAAAAAATGTTCTTCTATAAACAGACAAAAGGCTAAGTAAGCTGATGATACCCAGAGAAATGTACCAACATAATATGCAAGTTAATAAAAATGATGGGGCTACATTGTTGAATTCCTGATTTAATTTTGTGCGTTCAGAAAATTACACAGTAAAGGAGCGTTTTCCAGTTTCACTCTTCCATAAGTGAGGTGAGGTTGTTGATGATCGCTGATTGCCCCGTCGTCTTGCCTCTGATCATTCACAAATGCCTTTCGAAACCAAGAAAGCTTCGAAGCAAATTCAGCAAATTTCAGAACAGATACGAGTTGATAACAGCATCAGTGGAGTTGTATATATCAAAAGATGGCCGTAAAAGGCACTTAGATAGACGGGGTGAGAATTCTCACACTGACTAAATTATCACAAGGATCTCATGTTTCAGACCAACGAGAAAATGGAGAACACCAGCAAAAACATGAAAAATATGGCAGGGGCAAAATATAATCTGAAAATCAGTAGTCCAGCAATGCTGAAGGTTAAAATGTGCGATGAATCAATTTTTATAGAGCTCCTTCAATTTCGTGAGTAAAAGGCATTGACAATAAGAGATATAACTTTCAAATGAAGTTCATTAGAACTTCGTTTACTTCTAAAAATGGTATCATTTTTGCAAGTCACGAACACAACGATATCCAATCAGACCATCGGTACTCCGTCTCCATTTTCATCCAATACACTATGTCCTCAATTAAAGAATGAATGCCACAGATATATACTTCCTCCGTTTTTTAATAAGTGCAACGTTTCTAGCGGACACGTTTGTCGATACAGAACTTTAACTATTAATGTCGTTAATTATCAATAGGTAAAAAATATATAAAGTTGATATTTTAAAAATACTCATTAAGACGAATCTAACAAGACCCCACATGACTATTTTTTTTTTAAAGTATAAGTTACAAATGATAGTCAAACTAAAATATGTGAATAGTACTTACTATGCAAACGTTGCACTTATTAAAAAACGGAGGAAATATATATATATATATATATATATATTTAAATCATTGGGTGTATCAAATATTCTAGGGTATGAAATAATTTTGAGCATAAGGAATCCATTGATTTGTAGGACATGTAAAAATAGGGCTTGCAGAGCTGAACTAGAAAGCGACTTACATCAGCACAAGTTAATAAAACCAACAAACCCAAAAAGTTCAAAAATAAAAGGTGAATAAATCAAACACAAAAGCTTAGAAATGCATGTCAGATGAGGATTTGAAAGCATATGAATGCAAAATTAAACATTCCAAGAAAGTGTTTTACCTCTCTGCATTTGAGAAACAAGAGTTACGATTCCCACATACCGACGTGTTCAAGACTTCAGAATTGTTTCCTCTTGTTTTGAAATAATTTCTCTCTTCTAGTGCACACATAGAGCAAAGCAAATAAAAACCCAGCCGAGACGATAATCGACTTCCATGGGATTGGCGGATCCTTGAAACAAACGAGTGATGCCTCCAACTCTTGAGATACAGTGTAAACAAGAGAGTGCATAGCATATAGATCATTCTCGGAAGACCTCATGAAATATAGAGCCAGCTCATAATCAAAATGAGACAACGCAGAAATTGACTTGTCCAGCTTGTACTTAAATAGGTTCCACCTCTGTAAAAACTCTGTATGTTGATTCTTTTTAAAAAGTTTCCTTTCTCCACCATGTGCAGCAATAGAGTCAAGAACATCGATTCCACTTGTAATGCTGTAATTCAATGAAGTCAAAAGAACATTTCTCTTGGCAGCATCCTTCTGAACAAAAGACAGTGAAGGTAACTCCGAGAATGGTCCGAATGGTGTTTGCCCAACACTCCAAGTGTAGTCCATGAGAGTGCTATTATGCCTCGGGCTCCAAACAAAATGTGTGGGCGAAACCCCCCACATGCTCTGTAAAATGGATCCCACAAGCGGCCTTTCAAGTTCACGTGTTTGAGTAAACACATGATGCCCGTTGCAACTATAGTCGCTCACAGTCTGTGTACTCTTTGTTCGAACTGCAATCACCATATCCTTAAAGGCCACAGACTGGTGATACCGGTCGAGCAACAGCATATTATGCACATCAAGATCAAAAACATACACAGGAAGGACTCTACCAAAGTCTTCCTCCGGCAGCTTGCCTACTTTCCTAAACTCATCAACCGAATCCAAAATTACTTGATGCAATCGCTTCGAATCCAAATACTCACTAACAATCAAAGTGTAATTATCAAACAAGTATCTAGAAGTGTACGAAGTGGTCGCCCTAGCTATCGCAAAGGAGCATATCGAACATTCATCAAACTTCACATCATACTGCTTGAAACTCAATTTCTGATCACCCAACAACAATCCACGGGCATGCACCTCATCCATAAAAGTCGTCTCTATTGACCTCCAATCCAACCCAATACTACCACCATCACCATGTATATGAACAAATTCGACAATCAAGGTATTCTCAAAAGGCACAGGAATTCTCAAAGAGGGAACCAGGAGTACCTGATAAGCGCTCCAAACCAACGAAGCCAAGTCCCGCAGCAGCGTCTTCTGCGACTTGGGCCGGCCATGGAAGGCCGCCAAAGGGTGAAACTCGCCTCTCGGCAAGACACCATCACCGGACAAAGCAGGTCCATAATCAACCGGCCCCGCTCCCAAATCAATCCACAAGTACCGATCACTGCCCGTCCAAATGCTGCCCAAGCATTTGGTATAGCCAGGGGAGCTGTCCCCAGGGGTGTAGCTGTATGCATAGCTTTTGGGCAGCGATCCCAGATGGATAATGTAGATGTGGTAAGAATTAATGGGCTTCTCCTTATCAAAGTCCTGCCGGATAATCTGGTCGACGAGGGAATAAGGGACGGGAGACAAGGGGGATCGGAGGGATGAGGGCGAGGAAGAAAGATGGGCATTCAAGGCGGCGGAAAGGGATGCGGCGAGAGACGGCGGCGAAAGGGAAGGTGAGAGATGGAGAGAGTGGGAGATGGAGAGATGATGCGGGGAGGAGAAGGGGGAGATGATGTGGAAGTGGTCGGAGGAGAGGGCGGAGGAGATGAAGGAGGAGAGGAGGGAGGGGGCGGAGGAGGTGAAAGAGGAACCGACCAAATGGAGGGAGATGGGGACGGGGAGGGTGAGGGAGAGGAGGGAGGACGGGGTTGGGGGGTGGGTGGGGTTGGCGTGGGAGAGGGATTTCTTGAGGGAGGAAGGGAGGAGGGTGAAGGAATCGTTCATGGCGTTAGGGTCTTTGCCGAATTGCTGGGTCAGGAAGGAGTCCAGGCCGACGATCGGGGCGGATGAGGCGCCGCCGCCGCCGCCGAGGAGGAGGAGGAGAAGGAGGAGGAGGAGCATTAGGGCGGTAGGGTTTGGGGATCTGAGGGAGTTTTTGGGGTTTGACTGTACACAGAAATGATGAACGGAGAGTGGAGACTGGAAACTGGCAAATGAAGGTACTCAAATTTTATTTTATTTTTTAGGTCCATTTTTTAAAATTTGGGTCTATATTTTTTAGAGTAGGGATAAACGTCACCCCTTTTCGTAAGCAACGTTCCCTTTGGACCGTTTTACCCTGGGGTTATTTAACCTCCTCACCTTTAAAAAAAAGGACCGTTTTGCTCCTGGACTTATTTAACATCCCTACTTTTAAAAGAAATTCTCTAAACCAAATATTTGTAAATATATATTTTTTCCATCGATTTGATCAATAAAGAAGGAAAATGTCCGAGGTAAAGATATAGACGAAAAATGAAGAAACATGTGATCGGAGTGTGGATTGGTGGGGCGCCCCATGGCAAGCCAAGGGGCATGGCGATCGCGCCCCGCGCATGCGCTCAGCCGCCAAGTCAGGCGCGGTGCGCCTGGGCCATGGACCCGCAGGGCCAACAAGGCGCAACGTGCCCAAGGCGCCCGGGACAGTTTGTATGGATTTTTCTTACTATTTTTCTTTAAATTTTCGCATTCTAAATACATGTAACAATCAAAGATCGTCGGCCAGGCGCATGTGCGTGGCGTGCCAGAGACCGGGTCGGGACGCGATCACCATGCACCCCGGCCCGTTGTGGGGCACACGTGCCCCGCTCCGATCCACACTCGAACGACATTTTTCTTCATTTTCGGCTATATTTTTACCTCATCGCCAAACATTTTCTTACTATTGGAAAATTTTCTTATTCTTTAATCAAATTGAAGGCAAAAATATAAATATTGCAAATATTTGGTTCAAATAGTTTTTCTGATTGTGCTAGATTTAAATAAACCTAATGGCAAAACGGTTTAAGGGGCTGATGCCTATGAAAAGGCGGGCGACGCTTATCAATCCAATTTTTTTAACAACACCATCAAAGTTCCTGAATAAAGATTTGGTGACAAAATCTGGAAGAAACACTCGAGTGAATATTTGCTCATCCGATGCTCCATGCTTAGCTAGGGAGTCACAAATAGCATTCCCCTCTCGAAAGCCATGGTAAATCTCTCGAACCGCCTGACCTGATCTCAAATGTTAGCAAGCAACAATGGAAGCATGAAAAGACTTTGTTACCTACCAATTGTGACTGCATAATTTTTCTCCATTGGCTTCCTGCGATGATCCCTACTCCGCAAACACCTCCTTCTCCCACACTCTAAACTTTCAATTCAATCATAACGGTAGGGTTCATCAACCAACTTCAAGCTGACTATTCTGCACACTCAACACCAATGTCGCCACCCAAAATCTGGTTATCCCAAATTTTCAACTTTTTCAAATCCCATAATTGTCCTCTATAGAATGAGATGTATTGTCTCTGGAATACATGTAAAGGATTGGTTTTGTTTATGAAAATGAGTCCCAGGGAGAAGCTTACCGGTGTCTATGGGGTGTGTAATCCAAGCATCTCTTTGGGACAGCACCAATTCCGTCTCAGTAAATTCACAGTTCACAGTCTGCAAATTATCTGAATTTTCTACATTAGGAACCTACATTGACTTGAGTTCTTGGGAGGTTTTCCTTAAAGGTTTTTATCCTTGAGTTTACAGACTTCAGTTTGTTCACAATTCTCAACTACGAAATGTCAACGAATTACCTTGCTACTTTTTCTGCCTGGGTTACTTTTCTCTTTGGATTCGCATTTATACATTAGTTTGCAGTTCCTCATCTACGAATTAACTATGAACTGTCTGACCTCTCATCCAAAGTTCAAGTTTTCCTCCTCTAGTTGAATTTTAGGTTTCATATGTTAAATCCTAATTGTTGGATCTAACTAGTGATTCATTTTATTGTCTTTTATTAATTATTTCCAATAATTAATTTTGCAATAAAATTGTATGGAAAATCGAGGGTTGTTACATTCGCACAACTGAAATTTATGCGATCTCCACAACAAAACCAAGCTTGACATGCATGATTACAAGAGAATAGGGCATGAGTAAGGTCGTCTACCTCGTCATCCTCACACAACCTGCAAAATGGGGAAACCGAGGCTAATTTTAGTGACAAGTTGAACAAACCTGGGAGTGCATTATGAGCAAGCCGCCACAGGACCTGGAATTCCTTGGCTATTTCCTTCAAAAGTTTTAATTTCAGTTCACCAGACACCACCATAGATCAGTACAAAATCCTTCCAATATTTCTTCTGGATATCAGCTCTGGAATTTCTGATCGAGCATCGAGCTGAGGCTGCAAATATTAATTAAGCTTGGTATTCCTCCTGTAAGGTCGGTCGGCGGCATTCCCTCCTTTGTTTTGCAATGATGGAAAGTCTAAACACCATGAGTTCATAGGAAAAGTGACAAAAGATCCTTGAGAATAAAATGGCAACTGGAAATAATTCTCTTCACAAAATTATCTATAGAAATGGATGTCTCACAACTATACTTGATCTTATTTTGGTATCAGGCAGTTAATTGAATCCCAGAAGAACCATAGCTAGATAGCCAGAAATATTTCACAAGCTCATAGCCACAAAGAACATCAACCCATAGCCCCAAACAACAATGCGTTGGAACAGTTACTGCTACAACCAATCGGGATCTTCGGAATCATCATCCAATTGGGGGCCCCAGAATTTTGATCCTGCCATGCTTTCTTCTAATTGATCAGATGGGACGAGGTAAGTAGCAGTCCTGAAGTCCTGGAAGTGCAGACACGCATTTTCTAGGTTGTCACCAGTGGCAGTCACTATTCGACACCCATCTACAGCCATTGCCGAGCATCCTAGGTCAGGTAGACCATCTAGATGGGCAAAAGTCATGAGATTTGTTTGTGCTCCAGTATCAGCTTCCCAAACCCGTACAGATGAATCATCTGGTCCACCGGTAACCACTTTGTGTATGTCCATATGTAGTAGCTTAACTGGGCCCAAATGCCCATTCAACTCCACGGTTGGTTCTGGTTTGGATGTATTGGAAACTCTCCTTACATCCCACAGCATTGCTCTATTGGAAATTATCAGTAGGTAAGTATTGTACTAGTATGCTTCCAAATACATCCAGAATCACTAGAAGCAAACAAAACTAAGAGAATTTTCCATGCATTAGAGAGAGATTAATATAAAATAATTCAACCTAGAATCGAAGTTGAATCTTGAAAATTGGAAGTTACCGGCCGGTTCCACCAGTGCAAAGTGCGGATTTTGAGGGTAAGATTCCAAATGATTGTATTTTCTCTGGCTGGACTACTGAGAAGACTCTATGCATTGTTCTTAAATCAACTGCTATTACAGAAGAGCTAGCAGCAACATAGAGCAGGGACTCGTGGCATTTAATATCCACAGGTGCAATGGGGGCAGAAGTCATTCCCACACAACACAAAGAACGGATAGAAGCTGATGCCGAATTGGTGTCCCAAACCCGAACCTATATCAGATTTGGAGAGAGAGAACAATATTTTTTCAGAAGTTTCACATTCAGAAAACTCAAATTTTAACAGAAATAATATGATTGCGTTGCAGGGTTTGATCAGAATTAGCATGGAGTGATACTATCTCCAGCACTATCATGTAATAAGAAAACTTGGAAAGATATTAGCATGGCCAAGAAATAAAAGAGAGAATACCTTTCCATTCTTCGAAACGCTAACCAGCAGAGATGTCTTGTGCCTGGCAGAGGACAGGAAATGTAAACAAACATGAGTAAATAGTGATAGTTTCAAGAACATCTTTCCATAGATTATAAAATTTATGGCCGGTAAATAAAAAGAAAATGCACCAAATCGTAGCGTCCAAGGGAGAAAAGCAAAATCAAAATATTCTGTGTTAAAAAATCAATATTGTAACATAATACTAACATGACTAAGAGATCACGGGGCATGAGAAGAAGATTTTAAGTAAATTACTATGACGTGCAAAAGGATAAATACATGATACATGCACGCATAGTTCTATACTACAACATACTACTCGCATGACTAAGAGAGATCATGCATCATGAGAAGGTGATTTTAAATAAATACTTCTTACGAGAGGAACTGTGAACTGCAGAAGTATCCATACATGCATACTTCACAAAACTTTCACATAAGCCATAATTAATTTAATTTATGCAAGACTAACAACTACACTAATCAAATAACTACAAAGATAAATTGCTGTTAAACACATTTCAACTATTTGGAGTTTGGA
>MAYD01551225.1:0-13342 GCA_001909325.1 Ruellia speciosa
GTCGAGTGAGAAACGGCTGCCGTTTCCGTTTTTATAGGCTTGGAGCGGCCACCATTTCCGCCCTAGTTAGGTAGGGACAGTATTCTCGGCCTCTCCAACCCAATAGAAACTGAAACGACGGCCGTTTATTGCTCGATGGAGCGGCCGTCCATGCCGTTCAAGGGGGGCCTACATAAGGCCACTTCCCTTGGATACCGGTAGCCGGCAGCCTCCGACTGTCAGGAAAGGCATTCTCGGCCGTTCCTGTAAGAGTATGGCGGTCTTTCTGACCGCTCCTACTTGACAGGAGTGGTAATCCTGGCCGCCTGTCACTTTTTTTCCATTTTTTTCCATTTTTTGTGTATTTAATACTTTTGTATAATGGATACATTGGTTTTCCATGTTGCAGGTGTTTCAGGAACAGTTAGGTGATGACGAGGAAGACTACGTGGTTTTATTTGAAACTACAGAAACGTTTGAAAGTGCTACTGCTGCAATAAATTGGGCAAAAGAAATTGCCTTGTTCACCGGTTTTGAGTTGGTTATCGCATCGCCAAGAGGGCAATGAAGAAAAGAGAATTAAGATGTTCATGTTGGATAAAGTAAAAGGGGGTTAATAGGGATTCAGAAAGCGTGGTGCAGACGAACACGAAAACAAAATACTATGGATGTTCATTCCAAATTTATGCACAGGAGACTTCAGATGGTTGTGCATGGGGGCTCCGTGTCAGGGCGCAGGGGTCTCGTGCTAGGGTGCACAGCCACGAGATGAATGCATATCAGGAAGGCCATCGTCAGATGAGTGGTCTCAGCACTGTGTCAAAGAAGATTGTGTGAGACATGACAGCAGCTCAGGTGAAACCCACCGCGATTCATGCAGGGCTACTGGAACAATGCCTGGAAGACTACCCCACTAGGAGGCACATTTACAATTACAGGGATCAGTTGAGGAGGACGGCATTCGAAGGTAGAGACATGGTGGGCCAGTTGTTCCATTTGGCGAGGGAGCATAGTTACGTGCATTGGCATGAGCGAACCCGTACATGAATGCGTTGACGCATATTTATAGCTCATCCGGAGTCTGTCCGTCTGTTTCGATCATACCCCCTATTCATTGGTATGGATTCTACATATAAGACGACTCTATATCGTATGCCTTTAGTTGAGATGATAGGTATGACGCTGTGCAACAAGAACTTCATGATTGCATATGCGCTGATGAATGATGAGAAAGAGATGAGCTACAAGTGGGTTTTAGAGTGTTTGAGAAAGCTTATTAGGGACAACGTGCAGCTTGCGACGATTGTGACCGATCGGGAGTTGGGGCTGATAAAATCTGTTCAGGAGGTCTTCCCACAGTTTGCTCACTTGTTGTGCACATGGCATATATACAAGGATGTTAAGGATAGAGTGTACAGGCTGAATAGGAAGGATAAGACGCATGCATCGGTGTTTGCACATGGGTTGTTTAGGAGGGTGCAGGAGGCGGGTACGATGGAAGAATATGAAGTTGCCATTGCAGATGTTGAGCATGGGTTTAGGTGTTGGCCTAGGATATTAGAGTATATTCGGGGGACGTGGTTGGTGCACTGGGAAAAGTTTGTATGTGTTTGGACGAACCGCGTGCTTCATTTTGGAAACACTACGACATGTAAGGTTGAATGTGCACATAATCAACTTAAGCAATGGTTGAACTCTTCGACTGGGTCCCTCGACACTTTCTGGACAAAAGTAGATAAGGAAATACAATCTCAACTCGCCGACATAAGGTATGTAATTGCATGAATATGTATTGTCTTGTTTCTTGATGGTAGTGCGTGATAGTCCATGTTAACGTACACCGTTTGTCATAAGGTATTCTTTGGAAGAGTCGCGTCAGCTTAAGTTAGGGACCCACACTCAGTCTTCATTGCAGTACCTGGCGGGGAATATGTCCCATTATGGTTTGGACTTGCTTTTGAGGGAGTTGGGGCACTGTTTGTTGTTGAATAAAGAAGTTGAAGGACAGTGCGGTTGTGTGCTTCGAAGTACGTATTAGCTACCGTGTGCCTACAAGTTGTGGCAGAAGTATGTGGCGGATGTCCCAATTGGACTCGATCGCGTTCACTCGTTCTGGAAGAAGCTCGTATATGACAATGCCGACGACAAAGACGTTGTCGAGGGTGATGGTCTTTCGCAGGACCATCTAAACCTCCATTCACTAGTTGCCCAGGTTGACCAAATGGATAGCAGCGTTGCAGCAGAGTTCGCAAGATATATACACGAAAAATTGTACCCCGAGGACGCCTGCTATGTGGAACCCGCTGTGAAGACGAATGTGAAAGGTCGACCTAAGGGGTGTAACGCCCCAATTTCCCGTAATCAGAACACGTTACCTGCCACACCTAACTTACCCTGAGATCTATCCCTAATCCCAACATAAGTTCGGTACTCAAGCTAATCTAATCATCTCGTCCTATCAGAGTACGCTGGATTTCATGAAGCTAAGTCCCCTCTGATCATAGCTATCATACTTGGAAAGTGGAAAAATACATAATCGCATAAATGTAAAGTTAAGGTTTTACAATCGTTGTTCAAAAGAATGTCCCACACCGGGATTCGGCTATTTAATACGAGCCGAATGCAAAAGAATTTCAAGGTTCGAGAGATAAAACGCTTAAAACCCTGCAACCACAGAAGGTTAGTACAACAGTAATAATCAAGAGTTCTCTCAACCTCACAAAACAGTCTCGCGAATATTAATTCGCCCCCTATTGACCAGCTGAATGGATGTCCTCACAGCCCGATGTCCCACTTGTGATGCAAACATAGCATCGTTAGTCGTGAGACTAAGTATGAACACACACATAACAATAAGTTATGCATACAACAAGTCATGCTGACCAAGCTGTCAATATATCCATAAATACTAACCAACTGGTTGACTTAAAAGCAATGCCACAACATTAGTATGAAAGCATGTTCATGAATGCGCATAAATCCCAGATAAAATAAGCAATAGCAGCTTAAAAGAGATGCAATGAAATTTATGCTACAAGCAACATCCTGAACCCCCGGTCGTATCTTTTCAACGCCCCACGAGCTCAAAGGGTGTCATGCATGCCGTGTGCGAAACTGCCAGCCATGACTACACGCATGGTTAACTACCGAGTCCGTGACTCAACCTGCGGTACAACTCAGGACTCTATCATCCACGTGCTTAGCACCTTACCGAGGTGGCACAACATCCGATAAACCCTACTTAGCATACTCCACACGCTGGAGAACCACAGCAGTGACCAAAAAAGAGGATTTTGGATAGCCAGAAACCCCACTCAGTTACCTGGTTCTCCCCAAAAACATGACCAACTTTGACATAACCAAGTCACATGCGGTTGGAATCACCCAAACCACACAACGTTCCAAAGGCAGTTTCAGCCAACTGGAGAAGGAACTATAAGTGCGTAATCTAACAAATCAACAGACATGTGAATCCGCTAGTCCACATCTCAAAATGGAAATAGCGCAAAGTACAAGCATGTAGAACCTAATCTACTTGACCGCCACCTATTCCCGAGCTATTCTTAAATTACCGGCAAACCCCAACATGCGCGACTCTGATGGGTAGAATGTGCTGACTTGGGAACTAAATTCCATAGTGGTAAAAAACTAAAGAGGATATGCCCCAGAAGCTTGAGCACAATGCTGACACCGCTCTTTAATTCCTCTTTACGTAATTACGTCTTTTAAATGCATAGCACTTTATGTATTACGTTTAACCGTTCAATTCCTCTGGATATTTGGCTTGACCCAATCCGGCATGAAGATATACAAATCATCCGCCCGCAATTAGTCGGTTTAGTGTCTTACATGCAAGTCTAATTACATAAGGGTAATTTATGCACATAGACACATAGACAAATAATTAAACAACACCTCAAAGAATAAATAAACACCCTACTTATTCAATGATAAATAAACAATAGGGTAAAAATATTTAAATTGATTACAACTTTATGGCATCTTCATTCTTTTCCCGTTCACTAAGTCTACCATTTGTCGAAATTCACCCCAAAGAGTCATGGGATATTCTACTAATTGAGGTGAACATCAAGCCCAATCAACCTCATTACATTTCTAATTTTTCCAACCATGTCCTTCGCTCATTCTATATGCGAGGGCGTTTGAAGAAGGCACTGTTGTGTCTGATCTTTTGGCCAACAGTAGGGGTTTATTAGCCCACGATCCCAATTTGTTGGTGGAACAAATTTGTAATGGAATTTAGATTGCCCCCCCCCCCAACTTCCACTTACGTATTCATAGTGGTACGAGTACATTCGCCAAGCATTTGAATGGCAATGAAGGGCCCCAAGGCATAGAGTAAGCCTTCCATAAGGGTTGGCGGGCCCTACCTTATTGGATATGGTCATGATTGCTACCCTTCCCGCAGTGGGCAATGATTCGGCGGCAGTCCCATCAATCTCTCATAGGCAGCCAAGTGAGTAAACAGAAAGTCGAGTGCTTGGACTACCTTTATCACCAATAATATAGGGAAATAAAAGACCCCTATTACTAAGACAGAGCACACAACCTTCCTTCTCTTCTGGGTCAATAGGTACTTTATCTATTCTAGTAGTAAGTGCATTTCTTTTACTAATTTAGATATTTCCTCTCAATTGCCCAAAGGACAAACTTTAGCATTTGGAACCCATTCCCTAGCTTCCTTATACCAAATCCTTAATAAATATGTCTTTTTTGTGTCACCCGGACTTTCATCGGGCACCACAACCTCGAGCCTCATGTGGTTTCTGGAGCTTTGGTCCTGTTTGTCCTTTTCTTCTACCTTCTCGGGCTTTCCCCTTCTCCAATCTGAAAATTGCAATATGCCTTTAGCCATCTCACTCCTTACAACACAATCTCCTATATCCCTTTTGGACCTCTTTAAGACTATCATAAAAGATAGTTGGAGTTATAGTGCCTTTTTCATCTACCAACTTTATCTTCATCTTGCCCCTTACCTATTATGGGCCAATCTTGTCATGGCTTATCCCTATGAGGGTGAACTCCCCAACCCAACCTTTAATGCCTCTTGATACTTTATTTTGAAGCATAGATACCTATTGGCGGGTCAAAGAATGGATAACAATAAGAGTTGTATTCGAGGAGAATTATATATGCCCCACTGTCTGGCTTGACAATTGGGCTGCTGCCAGGGCATCCCAAGGTGTATCACCACTGGGCCACTGAATCTGTGATTGGATGCCCAAGGGAACACTGATTTTGTTGTGTAACACCCATGCCAACTGCGAGGCCTAAGGTGGTTATAAACCCTTTGGAATTAAAAACTAACTCACAAATCAACACAAGTTTTATTCAGTGCGCTTTAATTTCACTCATGCACACTCTAAAAAACTTTCCAGGAGGTCACCTATCCCAAAACTACTCTAAGGTGAACACGCTTAACCTTAAAGTTTTTATAGGATAGTCACCAGAAAAAAAAATTGCACCTTGTTAATATGAGTAATTTTTCAATCCTTTTAAGTCATTCTTCAACATCACCCTATTTGGGAATATTACATTATCCCTCACTTGAGAACGCAACATCCTCATTGTGCCTAAATCACACTCCAAATCCATAAGGATCTTGCCCTACTAGGCGACTGACTAGTACTCCGAGCACAATGCGCGACTGTAGGTTTGCTCTCACCATCTGTAACACCCCGGCCTATTTCGAGACCAAAGGTTGTTACATGCTTGGGATTGCAAAATGGCTTAAAAGGAGTGGAAAACTACTCATAAGTGCACATTTCTTTTCTGGTGACCATCCCATAAAAGCTCAGAGGTTAAAAAATCTGAGGTTAAAAGTGCTCACCTGAAGTAGTTTTCAGATGGGTGACCCCCTGGAAAGTTTCTCAGAGTGTGCATGAGTAAGATCAAAGTGCACTGAAAAAACTTGTCTTAATTTGTGGGCTAGTCTTCAAACCCAAAAAACACATAACAACCTTCGCCCTCATAGCGCACCCTATCGGGGCATTAACTCGGGACATGAAGTACGTATATAACCATTCCATGGTCCCCTTCAATATCCACCCCTACACTCTCACCAATCACTAGATGTGGTGGTCTTAGACGTGGCTCTCTTTCGGCCAACACTTCGACCAATATTCCATGAAGTTGAAGGTAAATATAGTTGAGAAGAGGAAAGTCACTCAAAACATTCCTCCACTACCACCACTACCAGTCAGCCCATCTGAGGTCGGTAAAAGGGAGATGAATGTGGCCGAGAGAAGGGGGATGCCCCCAATTGTTCCTCCGCCACTGCCATTGTCGATCTCCCCACACAGGGCCAGTACAAGGGTGGTGAAAGCAAAAGGCCCTCCCACAACACAAACAATGGACTCTCCTCCCATCATCTACATAGATGTGGCCAAAGAGAAGTCGGGCACCGAAAAAGATAAGGACAAAGCATCAGCCTCTGCCCCTAGCAACCGTTGGGTGTGGAGGAAGAGAAATCGGCCCATGTTCCTTAACCAACTTCAGGTATCGATGAAGAAAAACAACCACAGGATGCTCGAACACCAAGGACGAAGAGGGCTCGACATATCAGGTCAGTGGAGGTACCTTCTCCATTCAACGAGGATGTACTGGCCAACACTCCATCCCCAATACGTAAGACTTTTACTGCTTGTGTGTTAATATGAATATTAAGACTCCTTACCTGACATCTGACTCGTTTCAATGTCCGACATGGCATATGAGACCCCTTTGGAACATTCTCATAGGGATCCTATTCTGACCATCCCTCTATCAATAGTGGTAAGTTCTATCCTCTTCTTGATTTCTTGTATTGTTATTTGAGAGCATCGTACTAACTATGCTCTTTCATGCAGCCTCCTAGAGACCTCATTCCACCTTCTTCTAAGAAGTTGCCATCAGTGGTCGATACCCTTCAGACTATGGATCATTCTCTTCCCCAATCCAAGAGGGGACCAAGGAGGCTGATAAGGGACAAATTTCCTTATCAAATTTTCATGAATTCGCTTGAAAAAGACCATTGCGAGCATTCAAAACTAGTGCCAATTTGATTAATTGTGGGTTGATTCTACCTTTTTGATTATTCGCCTCGAAGAGGCTGGTACTTCTTATCTTTTCTCTAAGTTATGCAGGAAACCCACCCAAGACAGGTTGGTAGACCACGGGCCTAATAGAAAAGCAACTGTTGCAATTAATTCTCCTTTTTTGAACAGTCGCCTGCTTTTGATGAGCTCAAGGCAATCATTACCAACCCCCCAATGGAAGTGCATGCGGAACCTTGATAACAAAGAAACCAACCCTTCGTCTTCCAAGGAATCTGGGGACTCTCTGCTATAAATACCCATAGTAATTGCTGAAGAAGGGGGGGAGGGGGAGGAAGGAATGACTGAAAGTCTCAGTTCTTTTTAGTTCATTAAATAGTTCATTCTGTTTATTTCATTTAATAGTAGTAGTAGCTAGAAGGATCGAGAGATTGACCTTCCATCTCATCTCCGTTATTGTAGTTTGGAATTCAAGCACTCTTTGCATTTATTAGTGTTTAACCTGCAATTTACTTTCAGTTCAGCTCTAGTAATTAATGAAGTATCCCTTTTCACTTTAATTCCATCTTTAAAGAAGTTATATTTGCTGTTCGTGGTATTGCATAATTTTACCTTCAAGCATATTGCATTTGCATTGGGACTAACCAAAAACTCTTGCTTGTTATTTAACATTTGAGAGAACAAATGTTCAGCCCATATCTGGCATTTTTAGATTGAATTTGTAGCATCATTCTCCTCATTTTTCGCATGGCTAGCTAAACTTCCGGAAGTGACCCCTATATGGCTTGCGAGACCTGGATCTTGAGCGAGTGATTTGGTGCAACCCTACTTTATACCTTCCATTGGCAAGGCTCACTCAACAACACTGGTTCACAGAGAGATCTGGATTCAAGTGCAGGGGACATCCACCCTGGATGCAAACTCAACACCTGCCGAATAGGAAGGACAAGTTTGGGCTATCAAACCAGTCGCAATAGCATCCCCCACATTAGCGAGAGCTACGTGGGCCCTAAGCGAGAGCGAAGGGGAAATCAGTGAAGTTTGCACACACATTTTGGTCTCAAGGATAGCGGAACCATCAAGGGAGTCGCTTTGCTTGCACATTCATTGATTTTTCTTCACACTTTAATAGTTCACTCTGCTTCCCATTTGCTTTGCTCCTTACTCATCTGGTTCGCTCGAGTGAACACCCACTGTTGGCAAGTACTTAATCTTCTCAACTGATGATTGGTTAGCATTCACTCATTCATTCCCTGAGTTCGACCTGGGACTCACCAGTTAAAAAGGATAAATTTTAAGAGCTTTACTACCACTGACCCGTGCACTTGCAGAACACCTCTAAACTCAAGAAGACATAATCACAAGATAGGTGGACAATTAAGTACGGACATATAACTTGAGGTGGTCAAGCTTTTATGGTGCCGTTGTTGGGGAATGAATGAGACAACAATCAAGTGCCCTTTGAACGTTGAAAGATCTAAGATTTACTTGTTGTTTTACTCTTAAACACTCTTTAACTAATTCTTTATTCTTTTATGCCCAGAAGGACGGAGGAACTTTTGTCACCATTATCCGAACTCGAGCAATCATTTCATCAACGACTGCAGCGAACAAGAAGTCAACCCACTGGCGAGAATCCAAGGGCCAACCCATCCCGAAATCGATGAGCTCCACAAGAAGTATTTGATGAAGAAGAGGATACGCCGATCATGGAGAACCTGGGTTTACAGTTTGATCCCTCCATTTTAGAACTAGACCAGCCTCAGATTGAACGACACTCCTTTGAGCTCAAGTTAAGCCTGATTAACTTAATCGAACGAAGCACTTTCAGTTGGAAGCCATCCGAAAAGCCTCATGAACACATCACTCAATTCTTGCGAAACTGTGGGACGATGAGAATTAATGGAATGTCTTAGGATAGAAAGAGGATCCGACTTTTCCCATTCTCATTGGAAGGAAAGGCAGCGGCATGGTTCACTAAGCAGTGAAACATCACTACGTGGGACGACCTCGCCAAAAGGTTCTTCGATCAGTACATGCCCCTATCCAAAATCCTGGAACAGCGAGAAACCATTACTCACTTCGCTTCCTGCGATGGCAAAGACCTATTTGAAGCATGGGAAAGATTTAAGCAGTTGCTGGATGACTACCCAAATCATAATATCAGTGCCTGCAATCAGATTCACACCTTCTACAATTGGGTATCGGACCAAGTAAAGGACATGTTAGACACCGCGTCAGGAGGCTCGCTACTAGAACTCACCCCTAGAGAGGCCAAGGCGAAGATTGAAAAGATGGCACAGAACCGTGCTAAACGATCTAAGACCAAGGGCGAGCGAAAGGAAGTCAAGGGTTATACGAAGTAAGCCCCGAAATGGCACAGGATGCCAAAATGGATTGTCTCCAAAAACAGATAAAGGATATCAGAGTCACCCTCCGTAAACAGCAGCATGTGATAGAAATACTATCCAAAGATTGCAAGGTTGTGGCAATCAATACAGAAGAAGAGGAAGATGGAGAAGAAGAGTTAGCCAACCCTCAGAATTCATACATGAAGACCGAAGAAGTAAACTTCGTTGGACAGAAGCGGTTTGGCGATAAAGGAAATGGAGGACAGAAAAAAGAGGTATATAAGCCCCCCCTCATGCGGTACCAACATCAGCAAGTTCCAGCCGTTCCACAAGTAACCTCACCCAAACCAAACCTTTCACCACCACAATACTCTGCACCTTTCCCGTATCTGCCATCCTTCTTCATAGCACCTCCCGTACCACTTCCTCCACAAGGCCTACAACCACCATTTCCACTCTTACCTAAACCACCTCAACTGCCAACTTAACCTCGGCCATAATGGCAACCGAAACAACCAGAGAACTTTGAAGAAATCTTCAAGAAAAGTCTGATAGAACAACAAGAATTCCAAAGGAATACCCAAGCCAGCATCCAGTCGCTCAAGCGACAGATTGGACAAGTGGAAGAAAAAGTGAATCCAAGGGAGGTGTGCAATGCGGTTAGTGTGCAAGCTATCACCTTAAGAAATGCAAAATCTTATCCGCCACCACCAATGCCACAGGAGCAGGAGAATCCCGAGCAATCTAACCGTAAGGAACAACCTTCGGAACAACAGATTGACGGCGAACAGGACAACCAAGGAGTACCCAAAGAGCCACTGGTGGAAATCCTCAAGTGAATACCCTACCCACAGCGACTCGTAAAGAAGGGGGAAGACAAGGAGTTCGCCAAATTCCTGGAAACGTTCAAGAAGTTGAAAGTTAGCATCCCACTTTTGGATGCTTTTACCCAAATACCTGCTTACGTGAAATTTATCAAGGACATAGTGTCAAGAAGGCGCGACACAGAGAAAGTCAATGAGATTGAAGAAGTAAGCGTTCTAGATCTAGGTACCCTGCCTCCCAAGAAAAGAGACCCAGGAAGCTACGTGATCCCTTGCAGCATTGGAGCAGAAACCAGCGAAACTCACAAGGCTCTACGTGACCTTGGGGCAAGCATCAATCTAATACCCAAGTCGCTATATGATAAGCTGGGACTCAAGGATATTAAATCAAGCCGAACGCTGATTCAGCTGGCGGACAAAACCCTTAGAGCCCCGGAAGGAATTGTTGAAGATGTAATCGTCAAGGTTGATTGATTTCTGTTCCTTGCCGATTTCTTTCAAATGGATATGGAAGCTGATCGTGAAGGGCCAATCATCCTTGGCCTACCCTTTCTCGGTACAGGAGATAATTAAATTGGAATTAACCAGATTAATTAAAGATCTCAGAAAATCAGTAAAAAAATTTCGCAAATTAATTATGGAAAATAATTAATTTTGAAGTGTGAGAAATAAAAACAAATGGAATAGATCAGAAAATCAGATTCAGTCAGAGTTGCAACCGACAACATGTTGACAGAGAAAATTTCCAAAGAGTTGATTTATGAAATAAAAGATTTCGTAGAATCATTGGAACAATTCCTGGAAAGAAAATTCAGAAAAAAGGAATCAGAATATTCATCACAAGATTAATCGGACCAAGAAAATAATTAGAAGAAGCTAATTATATAAATTATGGTCCGACATAAAATTCCAAGGTGATGAACAGTGGTGAACAGTGAATAAGCTCAGTTCGAAGTATCAAAATGTCGAAGTGTCGAGGTCATTGTCGAGATCGTCGAGGTATGAAGAAGTCGAGTTAGGGGGGGGCGACATATAGGAAAATTGGGTTAAGGCATATTGGTTTGGTTGTGTTGATTTCGTGTTGGTTATTGTCGTATTTTTTATTCTTTGGACAAAATAAAAAACACGACACGCAAGAGACAGAAAAAACAAAAGACGCGACAGACTAGAATAAAAGACACGACAAACACAACACACGGTGAAATAAGAAAAGGCAGGTGGGTCCTAGCAAGTGATTGGTTTTGAGCTTTGTGTTATTTTCGTGTTTTTCGTTATTTTCGTGTTTTTTGATAGAATAAAAAACACGACAATCAAGAGACAAGAAAACAAAAACACGACAGGGAAGAATAAAAAACTCGACAGATAAAACAAACAACACAACAGAGCTCGAATTAAAAGAACCAGACTCAGAAATCAAATAACGCGACAAACGCGACATGCAGAGTAAAAAAACACGACAAGTGGAGTAAAAAATACGACAATACCCATTTTCAGAACAAATAATACGACAAAGGGCAGATTAAAAAACTCAACACAAATTTGTTCAGAACCAGAAAACACGACAAACAACCTACTTTAGAATAAACAACACGACACACTCATCTCAGAAATTAAAAGGCTTGACACATTCAACATGCAGAATACGATAATCATTTTTCAAAAATAAAAGACACGACATGCAGATTAAAAGACTCGACAGAAGGGTATTGTCGAGTAAATTGTTATGCAGAAATTGGTTTTATGAACATTAACCAAACACTTAAAGTCTATACTCTTGCATGAGTATAAATAAGAGACTTAGTGGATTTTATCACTCCACTTCATTTCCAGTTTCAGTTCTAGAAATCAGAATACTTTTCAGAGTTTCTCCTTTGAACAACCGATTCTTGCAAGCCAGATTTTGTCCAAATAAAAAGGATTTTGAGGAAACGAGTGGTAAATCCTTAATCTCCATCTTAAGATGAACCTTTCTATCGGTTTAGAATTTAATTTGGACAAATTTTTGAAATGGTACTGTTCACAGTGGGTTGAGACAAATTTCAAAATTTTTGGGAGTTCAAATTTAAAGATCTTGGATGATCTTGAGTTTGGGAGACTTAAGAAATTAAAAGTGTAATGTTGTTATACTCACGGTTTGATTAAGAAAATTTGAACCTTGATTTTGGATACACCCAAGAAACCATTGTTTGGAAAAATGGGTTTTTGATGATGTTGAAGGACATGCATGGACAGATTGTTGTTGAGAATTAATGTTGGAAAAATTGTTAAGGACCATGGATGAGAATGGACCAAATGGAATTATGAATTTGGGGACTCGAGTAAAAATTTGGACATTGAGATTAATTGGGGAAATTTGAGATATTGACCTAATATCTCAAATTGATTACGATGAAATTTAAATTTACCCGACCGATTTATATTAGGTACTTCCGATTTAAGTGGGACTTATGGTCGCCCGTCTGTGATGTTCATACATTTATCAACTGTCTTGATTAACACTTGACAATCACACAGCAACAACAAACAGAATCTAAAGTCCTATCGGCTGCTACGAACAAGGTCACCTACGAGGTGAAAGAGATCTAATTAATTATCCTTCCAACTTAGTCAAAAAGACTTAGACAAATTCCATTTGTCTGGGATAATTAGTTCTAAGGAATGTGCTTATTAAGTCCATCTTCGACTTAAGTCCACAATATCTCAATCATTTCAATTTCCAATCGCGTACGATCGACGGTGCAACATGTTTGGATTTTAAGAAAGTAACTTGACTTTATAAATTCAATTTACACTTTAAAACCCCTTTATATAATTTATAAAAATTATATAAGTTTCAAAGATTACACTCATTTGGAAAAATAATCCCATGCGATGGAATTTAATGAATTTAGGGTATTGACCCCAATTTATTATTCAAGAATTCATCAATAAATTCTCATGGATTAATTTGCCCAAAAATCCCAATTAGATAAAATTAGGGTCTTTGGACCCCTTTGAAGAAATATTCTTCATGTTCCAACACTTAGAAAATTTCTAAGTTTCAAGTCCAAAATTTTCAATATTTGGCCAAAAGTCAAATTTATGCAAATTTGATAAAAACCTCATTTTTAGGTTCCATTAAGTCCAATGATCT